>LR738710.1:383111760-383123904 GCA_902687465.1 Secale cereale | reverse complement strand
GGGGTCAGGACCCCCCTCCCCTATCCCGGAGAGGCCAAGCTAGGAACGAGCCTTAGCAGGCGACGACGCGGCGTGCCGCAACATCACATGCGGAGGCGAGTCCGGAACATGACTTGCCCCATTATTTATCTTAGGGTGTGTGGGTGCGCGTATTGACACATTTTCCTTCTATGGGCATACCCCATTATCTTATCTTTTTAGGGGCTTTTTAGGGGGAAAACTAGCACCGCGTCGTGGGGCATAGTTGTACTGACACATCTTCCTTGTATGGACTTGCCCCAATTATCTATATTAGGGTGTGTGGGTGCATGTGGGGGGTGATAGAATAACCAGATTGTGCCCGTCAAACGAGCGCACTACCGTGTTATTGCGAGGCCGAGCCGGGGGGGAGAGGTCGGGACCCCCTACCCCATCCCGGCGAGTCCGAGCCAGGAACGAGCCGTTGCAGGGGACGACGCGGCGTGCCGCGGCGTCGCATGCGAAGGCAAGTCCGTAACATGACTTGCCCCATTATCTATCTTAGGGTGTGTGGGTGCGTGTACGGACACATCTTCCTTGTATGGACTTTCCCCCATTATCTTATCTTTTTTAGGGGGAAACCCAACACCACACCGAGGGGCATAGTTTTCTTTTGACTGAATACTGTGAGGCAAAAGCCCCACAGCTCTTTATTGCAACGTAGCACCAAGAGTATGGGTCTATATACAATATGTACAGAAAGTGAAAGAAAACCTACACTAACTCTCTATAGTTCAAGGGTTTACCTATGTAATGCAATCAAGCTACAAAACATGTACAAGCAGTTGATGTCATCACACTAGATGGTCATGCGCCTAAGGCAGGGAGTTAATCCATTGCAGCAGTAAAGGCTTGATTGATAGCTTCATGCGATGGGAGTGCAGAGTTATGTCATGGACAAATTTGGCTTTGCAGGCTCCAAATGTTGGCCTGATGTTTCTGAAAAATTTATCATTTCTTGTAGTCCATATACTCCAAGCAGCCAGACATGTTACTTTGAGGAAGAAAGGTTTCCCAAAACCTCTCTTGGCAGCAAGAATGCATTCTCTGGTTGACAATTCAGCCTGCCACTGTATCTGAACATAATTCCACACTCTGGTGTTGAACGTGCTTTTGAAAAAGAGATGGTCTCTATCTTCATGCATATGTGCAACACACATTGGGCATGTATTGTCATCATCTGTTGACCTCCAATGCCTCCATAGCAGCATATCTCTTGTATTCAGTCTATCATTGAGCATGAGCCAGGCAAAAACTTTAATTTTCATGGTGCACTTGCTCTTCCAAATCCATTTGCAGGGGTCATCATCTGGCATTGAGGAGTGCACATAAGTGTAATAGCTTTTGGAAGAATACTCACCTTTCCCAGGAAACCATGACTAGGAATCAGCTATATGTGGATTTCTCTGTAGAATTTGCAATTCATGCTGCAGATCTTGCAGCTCATCCAAAGCTTCAGGAGAGAGTGGTAGCTGGAACTGTGTATTAAGATCCAAATCCTCAATAAAGTCCTTAACAGAGAGTTTATCATCCATGCTGAATGAGAATAGCCTTGGAAACCTTTGATTTATTGGTGTGAAACAACCATTCAAGGACCATGAGTCATGCCAGAATAGGGCTGTGTCACCAGAATTTATGTTAACAGTGGAACTTGTTCTGTAGAATTCATTAATCCTCATAATATCTTTCCACCAGCAAGATCCACATTGTATTTTTGCATGTGGAACAACTCCATTATAGTAGGTATCCCATATAAGTTTTACCTATGGGATATCTGCTTTGTTGTAGAACTTGTGGAGGTGTTTGGTGAGCAAAGCTTTATTCTGGATGGATAGATTTATTATTCCCATGCCTCCTTTATCCTTAGGTCTACAAACCATGGGCCAGGCTGCTAAAGACTGCCTTTGTGTGTCACTGTTTCCCCTCCATAAGCATTGCCTCATAATTCTCTCCAATTTCTTTATAATTGTTGCGGGAAGACTTAAACTGTATAAAAAGTATATTCGCATGGATGAGAGGACTGACTGTAGCAGTTGCAGTCTTGCACCCTGTGACAGTAAATATGAACTAGCTGAAAGTATCCTCTCCACTCTATCAACAACAGGGACCAAATCCAAAACTCTAGGTTTAGTAGTGCCCACTGGTAGCCCAAGATATGTGAAAGGTAAGCGGCCTACCTGGCATCCAAACAAAGCTGCAAGCCTGGCAGTTTCTTCAGGGCTGACATTTATGGGCAAGATGCATGATTTGTGAAAATTAACTTTTAGTCCTGTTGATTTGGAGAAAGATAGGAGCATTTCTTTAAGTGCCAGCAGATGTGTTTCATCGGCTTGTACAATCAACAGTGTGTCATCAGCATATTGGACAATTGGGAAGTCAGAATCATTGGAGGGTATAGGTAAAGAGAGAATTCCATCCTGTAGCATTTTGTTTACAACAGTCTGCAGTAGATCAACAACAATGACAAAGAGCAAAGGTGATAAAGGATCTCCCTGCCTAACACCTCTTTTGCAATTAAACTGTTTTCATGGGACTCCATTAAGCAGAATAGAGGAGGATCCAGAAGACAGAAGTTCTTTGACCCAACCAATCCATTTAGCATCAAAACCCTTGTGTTTGAGCATTAGAAGAATGAGATAATGTTCCACAGTGTCAAAAGCTTTGGCAAAGTCTAATTTGAGTATTAAAATTGGTCTCCTTGACTGATGACACTGATGAATATACTCCAGGCTCCTAGCAATGTAGTCTTCTATTGACCTAGACTTGAGGAAACCATATTGGTTTTTATGGATACATCTAAAAATGACCTTCTGTAGTCTGTTTGCCAGCAATTTGGTGAGGAATTTAAGCATGTATTAGTCAGTGAGATAGGCCTAAAATCATTAGGTCCTTCTGGTGGTAGGACTTTGGGGATTAAAGTGATCAAGGACCCATTGATACTCTGCAAGGAGATCTTGCCTTCATAGAAATCAGAATATAGCCTTATCAAATCTTCCTTTATAATATGCCAGCATTTCTTAACAAACAGCCCTGTAAAACCATCTGGCCCTGGAGCTTTATCTGTTGGTAATCCTTTACGCACCTCATTTATTTCATCCACAGTAAAAGGCCCAGAAAGATCCTGAAGTCCATCCACTGGTTGGATAAGGACCTCCAAGTTGAATTGCATATCAATACCCTGTGCAACTCCCATTCTGTCTTTATATGATCCCCAAAGTAATCCAGCCATCTCATTATGTCAAGATACAATCAGTCCATCCTCATTCACTAGGCTAGAGATGGTGTTTCTTCTAAATGTCTCAGTTGCCATGGCTTGAAAGAACTTTGAATTTTCCTCACCAACTTTAATCCATCTGATAGTACACCTCTGCTTCCAATAGATATACTGCAAGTGCAAAATCCTTTCAAGGTGCAATTTAACAAGCTTTCTGAAATTAAACTCTGGTCTAGTTAGTGGTCTTTGATCTTCCAGGTTATCAAAAGCTAGAATAACATCATTGCAGGCTTGCATTAACAAGTTTAACCTGGAAAGTCTGGTGTGCCATCTTTTAAGATCTCCTCTTAACCTTTTAAACTTTTCAGTCAATATAGCTGCAGAGTTTGTTTTAGTGGTAGGAGCAGACCATGATTGTTGGACACAGTCAAAAAATCCAGGTAATTCAACCCAATTGTTTTCAAAACGAAAAACTTTAGCCCTAGGTATAGTTGTGGAGATTGATACAACACATGGCACAAGATCTGAGCATGTCTTGGCTAGTGGGTATACCATGGTGTTTGGATATTCATTTATCCAGTTTGCTGTTGTGAAAAACCAGTCAAGCTGTTCAAGGAGTGGATTTTCCTGCATGTTTGACCAGGTAAACTGTCTTCCTTTTAGAGGTAATTCCAGTAATCCTAAATGCCCAATTATTTCATTAAAAATGAACATATCATTGACATCTCCTCCAGGAAAATTTCTGTTCTCCACAGATCTGATCAAATTAAAGTCACCAATGAACAACCATAGTTCTTCTTGGGGTATATTAATGTGATACAGCCACTGAACAAAACAGTCTCTCTGCTCACCCTGACAAGGTCCATAGACATTAACCAAGGTCCATTTTTATTATTATGGACAGAGGTAAAATTGACAACAATGCCAAAACTTTCAATGGAAAATAGAGAGCCAATAAAAGCAGAAGAGCTCCATATGATTAAAATTCCACCAGATGCTCCCACTTAAGGAGAGTAGGCAAAGTTATCAAAGCGCCTAGGACAAAATTTTCTGATAGTTCTATGATCAAAGTAATCACATTTGGTTTCTTGTAGGTATATAACAGAACACTGACTCTCCTCAACTTTTTCCTTAATAGCTCTTTGTCAGTCTTTAGAATTCAGGCCTCTGACATTCCAACAGAGTACCTTCCAATCTCTATGTTGATGATGTGATGTCATTGGTAAACTTAAAGATATAAATAGCAAACAATACTACATAATAGTACTGAAGATAGTACTAACCAGTCTCCGAATAACAGTATAAAGTATCAGAAGTATCCCCAACCAAAAGAGCACGAATCAGAACAGCTAAAATAACATGTCCGGCAGTACAAGGGATCTGCCTCCCTATAAAAAGAGTAAGAGACTCTATTCATTTGGGTGGGCATGTTTGTTTAGATTGTTCAGGAGCAGCCATAAGTTGTTCCTCCGAGAGCTTCTCCATTGGTATCCCCAGGGACGCCCCAAGTGCTTTCATGAGAGGAATTGGCGTTGGAGGAGGCATGGTACTTGGAGGCTCCTGCGGGTCGTCCTGCAGCAGCTCGCACCTTGGCTTCTTGGCCTTGGGTTGACGAAGAGGGCGCTTCTTCATGGGTATTGCAGACGTAGGCTTGAAATCCTGCAGCTTCGTAGCACTTCGTGTCATCCTCCTATCAGAGAAGTCAGGCTTTGGAGTAGCAATTTTCTTCTGCTTCTTCTGCTTGTGTGTTGCTGATGTGAAACAGATCGCTTCAAAAGATATGGCTGGTGGTGGTGCAAGTTCAGATATTTCCTCAAAAGCCAATTTGCGTGCAACAGGCCTAGCTGGTGATGGTAACATCAGAACGGGGCTCTGTGGCCACTGGAAAAGTGCATCATCCTCAAAAGCTTTAGACCATGACCTCTTTAAAGGGGATTGAAAGTCTTGCAGACCAAATCTCAGTGGTGCAGGTATAGTAGCTGTTAACAGACTAGGTAGATGTGATGAAAAACTCCTCTGCCATATCATATCAGGAGGCAACACAGGACCAAAAACCATCTGAGCAGCTCCAACAAAAACTTCAGGTTGAGGAGGTGGCTGGTAGGGTACTATGGCAAGTTGATTGTTCATGTTTGGCCCATCCTCTCCAGGCTGTATCTCAGGTTGAAATAAGTCAACTGCATGTACAACAAGGATATCTGGTTGCTGAAACTCAACTTGCCCAGCCAACTGTCCTACCTGAACATCAAGGTGCTCAGGTTGCTCTATCTGAATATCCTATTGCACCACTGGAACATGCCGTGGGATGGGCTCAATCACTTGTTGGGCTGGGTGTGCATTGTCCATCTGCTCTGGAGGCCCAATCAAAATGCCTTGTTGTTGCAGCTGTGTCCCATCAACCGCAGGCTGATTCTGCTATGAAGAATCACTGGAGCCCATGGAAGGATTCAAAATCATGGAGTTTTGATCTTGTCATGGTGGCTGCTGTTGTAGGGCTTGCTCTTCGTGCTACGAGTGCCATGGTTGGCCCCAACCTTCTGCTTGCTCTTGCGGCTGATTGTGGGGCTCCTTTGGCTCCTCCGACTGGGGAACATCGTTCCACCCTAGCGCTGGATATGGTGGCAGCGCCCAAAACTGATCAACATGAAGCAGCTGCCCAGGCATTGGATGTGGGTTACCATCAAAAGGCAGCACATGTTCATCTTGGGGCCACTGCTCAGCAAAAGCTGTAGTCAATATATGACAAGATGCTGTCCAAGAGATCACTGCCCCTCCTACTATGGCATACTGACGAAATACAACATCCCGTGGCACCAAAATATTATCAGGGAAGGATGCGAAGACAAGAGAGCGGACCAAACGATCATCATGCTCATTCCAGTAATGAAACTGACCAAAAGAACTAACCATCTCTGCTAGATTTTCTGAATTGCGGTAATCAAGGGGGATTCCGATAAATATCAACCAACCAGTGCGATGACCCTGAATAGCCCGAAAGCCCTCTCCATCATCATGGTTGATAAAATGCACAAAAATCTCATCGACATGCTGATTTAAACCTAGTGGCCAAGGCGGGTGATTAACTAAAGCAACACGTACTATCGGATCCTTCATCTGGTATAGTCCTACCACCTGGAACCAAGTTTGTGAGGATAGTACCGGTAGCTAAAGCTCATCGAGGATGAAATGTCGAACTTGCTGTCGAAGAAGAGGGATCTCCTCTTGCTGCGGAACCGGCTCGGCAATGCCAACCAGATAAGATTCATGGCGGCGAGGCGGGGTGAGGGCTGGAGTGTAGAAGGTCCGAGGGAGCCGAAGTGGCCCTGCATCCAGTATGTCATGGCCAGCTGGGAGGAACCGCCGAGGATCAAGCTCGTAGTTCGCCATTGATTGCAACGGTGTCAGAGCTGAAGGCGACAATGGCACTGGCGATGGCGATGGAAAGGTTTCTTTCTCGAGGGTGGGTGAATTGCAGACGTTGGCAGGGAATAATGGCACTGTAGGGGAGCTTGAAGCGTTGGGGGGGGGGGTTCGTCGTGATGGCGCGAGACGCGAGGCCGGTGGCTGGCTGTCTACCCTTGGGAACCCAAACACTTATGTTGGGGGGGCGACCGTGTGCAACCTTTCTTGACGTGACCGTGCCGGAAGCAACGTCGACAACGTGGTCTATTAAGACACTTATCAATCATGTGTCCCATGCCCAAACACTTTGGACAATCCCAAACATGAGCAGCCATCTCCTCTGTTGAGTGAATAAGCCGCGGCGGTGCACTGGGCTCGGCTGGCGCGTGTATGGGCGCGAGCCAGACGCATCGGGTGCACCGGGTGCGCGGGGTAGGCGTGCGTGTAGGTGTGCGTGTGGTGCGTGGGCGTGTCCACACATGAGAACACCGCAAGGGTGTGTGTGCGGCATAGCCGTTGGCGATCGGGTAGACGCGGTGTGCGTGGTCTGTTGAGGGCTCGGCGCGGGGAACGCGCGGGAGCGCGTCGTGCGCGCGCGTCGAGCGGGCCGGACCGGGTGGCGTAGTGGGCAGGTGCGTGCGGGTCGTGGCCCGGCGTTGTCTAGGTATAAGAGTCGCCGCGTCGATCGTTGTAGCGTGCGGGTGTTGTGCTGAGTACGAGCTCAGGGAAAGGTGTTCGTGCACCGGAAAAACTACCTCGCCGTGTCCCTATTATTTTTCCTCCTTCTTTCTTCTCTTCCTTGAGTGAACCACGGCAACAGAGAGGGCAAGGAGGAGTGCGGCGAGGAATTGGCGGTTCCAACATTTGACATCAGAGCCAGTTTCAGCTCAGGGCGCGCCGGCGATGTCCGTCGTCCCGTACGCCGGTGGCTCGGGCGGAGCACTGCCGCAGCCGGTGCCGATGCTCACCAGCGGCAACTACACCACCTGGGCGATCAAGGTTGAGGCCAACCTCGACGCCGCCGGGCTGTGGGAGGCGGTCGTGCCGCCGGAGGACGCGGCGGCGGCGGTGATCGCGAAAAAGGACAAACCGGCGCAGGCGTATCTGCTCTCGGCGCTCGTGGAGGATCTCTTGTTGCAGGTCTCGCCCAAGAAGACGGCGGTGGAGGTTTGGGCCAGTCTGAGGGCTCGGTATGTTGGAGCAGACCGAGTCCGGGCAGCGCGGCTGGGCACTCTCCGGGGAGAGTTCGAGCTTTTGCGTATGGAGGAGGGTGAGACGCTGGACCAGTTCGCGGGAAAGCTCGGAGGCATGACGGCGCGGTTCGCGGGGCTCGGGTCGACGCTGGAGGACGACGTGCTGGTGAAGAAGTTGCTCGATTCCGTGTAGGACCGCCTGTACGCGGCGGTGGCCAGAATCGAACAGTTCTGCAAAGTCTCCACCATGGCCTTCGAGGAAGCGCTAGGGCGCCTGAAGGCGTTTGACGAACGGCTGCTTCGACGCGGACAGGGAGGTGGCGCAAGGGAGGAAGGCCAGCTGATGCTCACGGCGGAACAATTGCGTGCGCGGGAGCGACGTGGACGCACCGGTGCGAGGGACGACGACGACTACGACGGGAGCGTGGCGTCGAGCGCTCGACGGAATCGTCGAGGGCGTTGCTACCACTGCAATGAACGCGGTCACTTCAAGCGGGAATGCCCACAGAGGAAGAAAACGCCGGCAGAGGAGCGTGCGCTGCTGGTCAACGGTGATGTCGAGGACGACGGGCTGCTCTGAGCCGCGGCTTAGGGCGCGAGTGTTGAGTGAATAAGCCGCGGCGGTGCACTGGGCTCGGCCGGCGCGTGTATGGGCGCGAGCCAGACGCGTCGGGTGCACCGGGTGCGCGGGGTAGGCGTGCGTGTAGGTGTGCGTGTGGTGCGTGGGCGTGTCCACGCAGGAGAACACCGCACGGGTGTGTGTGCGGCATAGCCGTTGGCGATCGGGTAGACGCGGTGTGCGTGGTCTGTTGAGGGCTCGGCGCGGGGAGCACGCGGGAGCGCGTCGTGCGCGCGCGTCGAGCGGGCCGGTCCGGGTGGCGTAGTGGGCAGGTGCGTGCGGGTCGTGGCCCGACGTTGTCTAGGTATAAGAGTCGCCGCGTCGATCGTTGTAGCGTGCGGGTGTTGTGCTGAGTACGAGCTCAGGGAAAGGTGTTCGTGCACCGGAAAAACTACCTCGCCGTGTCCCTATTCTTCTTCCTCCTTCTTTCTTCTCTTCCTTGAGTGAACCACGAAAACAGAGAGGGCAAGGAGGAGTGCGGCGAGGAATTGGCGGTTCCAACATCCTCCACTAATTCATCTAAACCTTGCAAATCTCTTACCACTTCCAAAGGTGATTTAATGGGCGACACAACTTCTGTTGGCCCAATCGGGTCCAGGCCGGGCATTGGTGGGGAAGGCCCATCAGCTTGAGATGTAACAAAAGTGCATGGTGGCGAAGAAAAAACTTCTTCCGGCGAGCCCACCGTATCATCATATGGTATAACAACCGGATTCTGCGCTGACCCTTGAAACGGTGTAGAAACTATATCAGGAGAGAAAATAACAATAGCCCGATCCTGATTGATATTATCCCGAGAAATATGGATGTCAGGTGTAACAGATCCAAATTGCATAACCGGAGCTTTCACCGGTGTTGAGGCTACCGGCGACGTGCATGCATCAATGGAATTATCAATCGGAGTTACGTGTAATACTTCCTGAGGATCTAGTGTATATCCTGCAACATGCTGAAATACATAGAGCTCATCCGGTGTAGCCTTTATAACTATATCCACGACATGCATTATAATTGATGAACGTAGCAAAACGCAATTTTTTTAGGGTGACTAACACCAAGGGCACGTAATGAAGACTTTGCCGGTGCGTTTCGCATCGCAACGATGCCCAGTCGGGCTCTGCGTTTAGAGGGACTAACTAAAGTCCACTCTTCCTTGCACTCTATTTGCCAAGATGCAAACTCTTTAGTCCAATCCGGGCCCCCAAAACCCCAGAGATGAAAATAGCATTTGAATTGAGGGCAAACATAATTCCTCTGATGTAATATGAAAAACCCCACTGATTTGCATGAGACATGAAAGGAGAAAACACGATCTCATAGACAAGATACCTTCAAAGATGAACAATAACCTCCTGTGGCAGCTTCAAGCGCCAATGCAACATTATCCTCAGTCAACCGAAAAGAGTGTCTTGCAAAAGACACCACCATGATGAAATGCCCCGAGTCATCCGAGGGGTGCACTGTACGACGCATGGTGCGCCAGATCTCCTGTGACATGCCCATGCCAGAAGAAAAATCCAATCCCAGGGTGATGGAAGCGTGTACCGCCATTAAGTTGATTACCCAGAGTGGTAGATCAGGACGGCGGAGAGAATGAGCGGCTCGGGGGGTGAGAAACCATGGCTGGACGTGGAGATCACCGGAGGGGGAGGTGGCGGTTAGGGCTACGGCGGTGGGAGGTGGGGTTGAGCCATCCCCACTCCTTTGCTAGTCTTGTTACCCATGGTTATGGTATTACCGAGGGGCATAGTTGTACTCACACATCTTCCTTGTATGGACTTCCCCCACATTTTATCTTAGGGTGTGTGGGTGTGTGTGGGGGAGGGAACAGAATAACCACACTGCGCCTGTCAATCGAGCTCACTACCGGGTTAGCGCGAGGCCGAGCCGGGGGGGGGGTCAGGACCCACCTCCCCTATCTCGACGAGTCCGAGCCAGGAACGAGCCATAGCAGGCGACGACGCGGCTTGTCGCAGCGTCGCATGCGGAGGCGAGTCAACAACATGACTTGCCCCATTATCTATCTTTGGGTGTGAGGGTGGGTGTACTGACACATCTTCCTTGTATGGACTTGCCACATAATCTTATCTTTTTAGGGGGGAAACCAGCACCGCACCGAGGGGCATAGTTGTACTGACACATGTTCCTTGTATGGACTTGCCCCCATTATCTTATCTTTTTAGGGGAAAAACCAGCACCGCACCGAGGGGCATAGTTGTACTGACACATCTTCCTTGTATGGACTTGCCCCCATTATCTATCTTAGGGTGTGTGAGTGCTTGTGGGGGGGACAGAATCACCACACTGCGCCTGTCAAACGAGCGCACTGCCGCGTTAGCGTGAGGCCGAGCTGGGAGGGGGTAGGGGGGTCGGGAAACCCTCCCCCTTCCTGGCGAGGCCGAGCCAGGAACGAGCCGAAGCAGGCAAAGAAGCAGCGTGCCACGGCGAAACATGCGGAGGCGAGTCAGTAACATGACTTGCCCCATTATCTATCTTAGGGTGTGTGGGTGGGTGTACTGACACATCTTCCTTGTATGGACTTGCCCCATTATCTTATCTTTTTTAGGGGAAAAACCAGCACCGCACCGACGGGCATAGTTGTACTGACACATCTTCCTTGTATGGACTTGCCCCCTTTATCTTATATGTTTAGGGGAAAACCAGCACCGCACCGAGGGGCATAGTTGTACTGACAAATCTTCCTTGTATGGGCTTGCCACAATTATCCATCATAGGGAGTGTGGGTGCGTGTGTGTGTGGGGGGGAGAATAACCGCACTACATCTCTTAAACGAGTGCACTGGCGCGTTAGCGCGAGGCCGAGCCCGGGGGGGCGGGCGAGGGGGTCGGGACCCCCCCATCCCGGTGAGGCCGAGCTAGGAACGAGCCATAGCAGGCGACGACGCAGCATGCCGCTGCATCGCATGCGGAGGCGAGTCCGTAACATGACTTTCCCCATTATCTATCTTAGTGTGTGTGGTTGCGTGTACTGACACATCTTCCTTGTATGGACTTGTCCCCATTATCTTATCTCTTTAGGGGCTTTTTTTAGGGGGAAAACTATCATCGCACCGAGGGGTAAAGTTGTATTAACACATCTTCCTTGTATGGACATGCCCCCATTATCTTATCTTTTTATAGGGGCTTTTTAGGGGGGAAACCAGCACCGCACCGAGGGGCATAGTTGTACGGATACATCTTCCTTGTCTGGACTTGCGCCCAATATCTATCTTAGAGTGTGTGGGTGTGTGAGGGGGGACAGAATAACCGTACTACGCCTGTCAAACGAGCGCACTACCTGTTTAGCGCGAGGCCGAGCCGGGGGTGGTCGGGACCCCCCCTCTCGCATCCGAGCGAGTCCGAGCCAGGAACGAGCCGTAGCAGGCGAGTCCGTAACATAACTTGCCCCATTATCTATCTTAGGTAGTGCGGGTGCGTGTACTGACACATCTTCCTTGTATGGACTTGCACCCATTATATGATCATTTTAGGGGCTTTTTTAGGGGGGAAACCAGCACCGCGCCTAGGGGCATAGTTGTACTGACACATCTTCCTTGTATGGACTTTCCCCCATTATCTTATCTTTTTCAGGGGAAAACCAGCACCACACCGAGGGGCATAGTTGTACTGACACATCCTCCTTGTATGGACATGCCCCCATTATCCATCTTAGGATGTGTGGGTGCGTGTGGGGGGGGG
>LR738710.1:383100621-383111567 GCA_902687465.1 Secale cereale | reverse complement strand
CGGGAGCAGGAGGGGGGTAGGGACAATCCCTCCCCAATCCCGGCGAGGCCAAGCCAAGAACGCGCCGTAGCAGGCGATGACGCGGTGTGTCGCGGCGTCGCATGCGGAGGCGATTCAGTAACATGACTTGCCCCATTATCTATCTTAGGGTGTGTGGGTGGGTGTACTGACACATCTTCCTTGTATGGACTTGCCCCCATTATCTATCTTAGGGTGTGTGGATGCATGTGTGGGGGGGGACAGAATAACCGCACTGCGCCTGTCAAACGAGCGCACTTCCGCGTTAGCGCGAGGCCGAGCTGGGGGGAGGGGGAGGGACCCCCTCCACCATCCCCGCGAGGCCGAGCCTGGAACGAGCCGTAGTAGGCGACGACGCGGTGTGCCACGGCGTCGCATGCGGAGGAAAGTCTGTAACATGACTTGCCCCATTATGTATCTGTCAGGCACAAGATGCGATTCTATCTCGATCACGTGACACTTACGTGATTGAGGCACAACCGCATTTCGGGCGCTTAGCAAGATGGATATCATTACATCGTACCATTACATACATACATAGGGGATACAACATTACATACAAAACTCAAGAATTCAACACATCAATATAAGTATCCGACTACGGATACAAACAAGAAAAGCACAAAGACATCCATCTGCTATCCCAGGCTGCCGACCCGGAACCTAACCCAAGACTGAAGAAGAAGAAGAAGAAGAAGAAGAAGAAGAAGAAGAAGAAGAACTCCAGCAAAAGAACATCGGTCTCACGTCAAGACATCGGAAACCTGCACCTGCAACTGTTGTTGTAGTATCTGTGAGCCACGAGGACTCAGCAATCCCATAACCATGGGTAACAAGACTATCAAAGCTTAATAGGTAGGAAGAGGTAAAGTGGTGAGGTTGCAACAACGGCTAAGCAAAAATATATGGTGGCTAACTTACGAGTACAAGAATAAGATGAGCATCTACGCAAACGGTCGCAAATAGAAGTGATCGCTAAAGATCCTGAACTACATACGAGTCAAACATAACCCCACCGTGTTCCCTTCTCAAAATGAAATGAGACAGTCACGGTTACTCACATAGTTGTGTGTTTTACTTCGGATCCTCTGTCAAGTTTTCTACAACCGGACATTAACAAATTCCAATCTGCCACATAACCGCGGGCACGGCTTTCGAAAGATCATAACCCTGCAGGGGTGTCCCAACTTAGCCCATCACAAGCTCTCACAATTAGCTTAAGTGATAAATATAATATCATCACCCCTTATCTTAGGGAAATCCGATCAGCCTCGGCATCCCGGTGCACAAGACATTTCGACAATGGTAAAACAAGTCCAGCAAGACCTCCCGGTGTGTCGACACCCTGATAGTAGCCGCGCGTATCTCGTCTCAGGCCACGACCGGATAGGTGAGCCTACGGGAGCCAATCCTCAAGTTTCCCAGTGGTGGCCCCGCAGTCTCCCCGTTTGGGACCAACACCATCAGCACTAGCCCCCCCTACTATGTAGAAAGAATCCTCGGGTAGGGCTAACTCCCTATGCAATTTAATTAATTAATTAAGTTGTTATTATGAGAAAATTAAAACCAATGTTGGGCCTTGCTGGAGGAGTTTTATTCAAAGTCGAACTGTTAAGGGGTCCCCATCCACCCATCGTGTAAGGAACGCAAAATCAAGGAACATAATGCCGGTTTATCGGCGCCTAAGGTGGCATGAGTGGAACAAAACACCGAGAAAAATGCCAAGCCTTCCACCCATGCCCAGTATATAGGTGTGTTCATAATAATAATAGATATTGTGATATTCCAACAACAAGTTCCCTCCTGGAACGATCTTCATCTTCACCTGCAACTAACAACGCTATAAGAGGGGCTGAGCAAGCGGGTAACATAGCCAAACAGTGGTTTTGCTAGGAAGGTTTCAAAGGTTAGAGGTTTCATGGCAACAAGGAGAGGCTGACAATAATTATGGGTAGCGCGACATGTAACGATAGCATCGAGACAACTAAGCAAAGGCAATGATAGTAAAGGTATCCAAGGGTATGGTCATCTTGCCTGAGATCCCGCAAGGAAGAAGAACGGTTCCGTGTAGAAGATGAAGAAGAAGCCTTGAGGAAGAACCACAGGTAGACGAACGAATCCTCACGACGCAGCGGAACAAGCACTAACGAGAAGAAGCAAGAAATACGGTAAACAAACCACTCAAGAACATAACAATATGCACTACCAAGTATGATGCAAACCAAGTCTACTTATGATGCACAAAAAATCTACACAGGAAGCAAAACATGGCAAGGTAGGAAGCACAGAAAACAACACAAGTCTATATGATGCAATACATGGCAAGATATGATGCATGACAAAACAACACAGGAAGCACAAAAAGTCTACACTGGAAGCATAACATGGCAACGTAGGAAGCACAAAAAACTGCACAGGAAACATGACAATATGCTTAAGCAAATATGATGCAAACAAGTCTATATAGGAAGAACAACAAGTCTATGAAGCATAACATGGCAAGGTAGGAAGCATAACATGGCAAGGTATGATGCAAGACAATTCTATACAGGAAGCATGGCTGATGCACTAAGGAAGCACTGCAGATGCACTTAGGAAGCACAGAAAGTCAACATAGGAAACACAGAGATACAGCACAAGGAACATGACAATATGCATCAAGTAAGAAACTTCAAAACATGATAACAAGAGGATAATATGAATCTACATGCAAAACCACACAAGTTACATATAAGGAACACACCAAACGGAGCAACGGGCTAAAAGATACACATGAAACAAGATATAACAACAAGCTGAAAATAGCAGCCACATAGCAACTTTGGGGCATGATAAATATAAGCTACAGCACTCAAACAAGGCAACAAGAAGCATGGACATGAAGTAGACATATCCTACAGCAAACAAGTCCATTGGAGCATCTCCAAAGGAGGCATGGATCAATAGCAACAAGCTAAAACATATTGAACATGACAACAATATCCTGACAGCAGTATTTTATAGCAACTTGGGAGCAAGAGTTAAATATGCTACAGCCACCCAAAAGAGCATGTGAGAGCATGAATGGATAGACAACAACATATACAACAAGGATTCATCAAGAGTCACCCCAAAACTAGCATGGATTTGCCTAGAACAACAAGCAACCATGGCATCTGGAAATTACAGATTCCAGACTTAGTGAAATTTCACTAAGTGTTAAAACAGCAGTAATATCATGGCATGTTTGTGAGCATGTTTAAGTCAACACAAGGCATATCATGGGAAGGTAAATGCACCACATCAAAGAACACATCATGGGGATTCCAAAACATCTAAGCATGTGACATGGAGACAAACACAACAATAGCAAAGGGCAATTGAAAACAGCATCTCATAACAAGTTTCAGGACATAACAGCCAAATGCACTTTTGCAAAGGAGATAAACATGGCAAGATGAAAACTATCATGCAAGCTAAAGCAATCAACATGTAGAGCATCTCATGATGAACATGTGGACATATCATTTGCATCATTTGGATAAACATGCACCAAGATATCGCATTGCAAACATGGCATGAAAACAACTAACAGCAGCAGTTTATAACCAGTAGCACTCTTCCCATGAAGATTAAGACATCTAGATGTCCTCAAACATGCATGGCACAATGGAACAAAACATAGTACAAGTCACCACGATCATTTTGACATATCATATGCTCAAATCGGACATGCACAGTAAAAGTTATCCACCTCGCAAAACAGCATCAGAAACTAAAAACTGGGGACTTAGTGAAATTAGAAGCAACCTCAGGGTCAAAGTCAACGGGCGCGGTCAACAGATCCGGCGCGGGTCGGGCCGAAGCGGGTGGCGGATCCCCGCGGGCTAACGGGCTACCGGGTCCCGGCCCGCTAGGGTTTCGGCCCGGAGAGGCAGATCTGGATCGGGATCCTCCCGATCCTCTTCGAACGGCGGCGGCGGCTGGCTCGGAAGCACGGCGCGGCAGCTTCGGAAGCACGGCTGGCGACTTAGGAAGCACGGCTCGGCGGCGAGGTCGGAAGCACGGCGGCGAAGAGTCGGAAGCACGGCGCGGTGAGGTCGGAAGCACTGCGCGGAATTTTGAGGAGGGAGGTAGGGGAAGGCCAAAATGGCAAGGGGGCTGTCCATTTATAGTAGGAGGGCTAGGGTTTGGAGTTTGGAGGGGTTTTAGAGCCATCGGATTGCGATCCAACGGCAACGGAGCGAAGGGGGAGTAGGATGGGCCTAGGTGGGCTGTGTAGAAGACCTTGGGCTTAGGGAATAGAAGAGAGAGGAAGGCCCGCGGAGGTTTTCGGAGACCGAAAACATCCGACGAAATAACCGGCGACTAGTTCCGCTATATAAATCCGTTGGGCTATCAAATGAGCTCCGAATGCGACGAAATTTGGCAGGCGGCCTGTCTACACTATAATAAGACCACGCGACAAGTTTCATCCCATTCCGAGAACATTTTTCGGCCACTCACAAAATAAAAATTCGGAGGCACCGCGGGCGCGTGCAAGTGTGTCTGGGCTCAGAACGGACAACGGAAAAGACGAGGGGACTCGAACGGATGCAAGTTTCGAAAACATGCTGATGCAACACACATTATGACACGGCAAGGATGCACACGCAAGCAGATGACAAGGCACTGACAACGAATAACTGACTGACATCTGGCGCACCGGTCTCGGGGTGTCACAACACTCCCCTACTAACAAGAGATCTCGTCCTGAGATCTTAGGAACGAGACGGGAAGGAAAAGGAAGAACAAAGTTCTTCGAAGACAAAAGAACGAAATCAAAGAACCTTGAGAGGTTGAGCCACTCGAAAGGAAGAAGAATGCAACGAAGAAGAACGAAGTTGCAAGGGCTTCGCTAAACAAGAGGAACAAAGAATATGACAAGAATCAAGGAGGTTGAAAGGCATGAAGCAAGAGTTGACGGAATAAGAATGAATTCGAAACCACTCCGGTTAAAAGAGATAGAAAAGAAATCTCCATGAAGGAATTCGGGAAGCACTCCGGCTGAAACTGAAAGAAAATAACACACCGGTTGAACTTGAATGGAATGGAACAAGAATTCGAAAAGATGAGATGATACTCGAAGAGAGTAACAACACAAAGCCTCCGGAAGAATGGAAAGAATGGAATGAGAAGAAGGGGAAGAAGATGACAACTTCCATCACGAAAGAATTCGAAAGAGGATCTTCAGCAGAAATGCTTGAACGGAGCTGTTGAGATAATCAACAACAAAAGAATAAGCTTGGTGTGGACTTATTTAAACATCTCAAGACTTGAGGTGAATTATGCCGCAACCAAAAGATGGAATAATTAAGATGAATGAAAAAAAATGCAAAACTCCACTTCAAAAGAATACGGAGAATTATTTGCACTCGAGAGACAAAAGGATAAAGCTTGAGCTGCTCCAGAAGAATCTTGATGAACATTTTGAAGAATGATTTAAATGATTGAGAACCACCATGAAGAACTCCGGTAACGAAAGGATAATGATTTAGAAAGAGTTTCCGACGAGATGGCCGAGAAAACTTTGAACTCCAGGGAAGAAAATATTAAAGCACTTGGAACTACAATTTATTCATCAAGAATAAACTGCAAAGAAAGGGATTAATCAACTTGATGGAAAAGAATAAGAATTATGTTATGCTTCTCCTCCATCAAATAAGTTGATGAAAGCAATGGACTCACAACTACTTATTCACGATGAAATTGAATAAAGAAGGATATATCGCGAACTTGCGAAAATCTTCATGAAACACCGGTAGGATTGGAATAATTTGAATGGATTGAAAAATGATAGCACCGGAAAAGAACTGTCGAGCGAATCACCGTAACGAATTGATGTCGAGTGAAGAAAAATGAACGAACCACCGGGAAGAATTAAAATCAAGTGAAGAACGAGAATGACCACCGTAACGAATGAAATTGAACAATGCAAGAGGACAAGCCACCGTGAAGAATTGAAAGTGAGTGAACACAAGAGAATGAATCGCCGGGAAAAGGATAAGTACTTGAGAAAATTGAATGATGAGAACAAAGAGATCGTGAACTGATTAAAGAATATTTGAACAAAGCACCGGAAAGAATGTGAGACGAACGAAGAGGCATCGATGAAGAATATTTGGAGGACGAAGTTGAAAACTGAGAACGAAGAAATCTTCTGAAATGATGGCCTTCGGAGGAACACAAAGAAAAGAATTTAAGAACTACTCCGAAAGGATTAAAAGAAGAAGTTTAAACCAATGATGAAAAGAATTGAAAGCGATCTTGGAGAAGGCATATGACTGATGGAATCCATACTTATGTCACACTTAAAAAGAAATTCGGATCACTCCGGGAAATTAGAAGAGTCAGGTAAGATCCTGGGAAAAGACATGTGGGTTATGAGCCCACCGAAGAGAAAAACACCGTTGGAAGGATTTAAAAGGAGATAATGCGCCAGAATAATTGAAAAACTTGAATGAGGTGACGACCTCGAATTAATTGGAACACAGACAAATCTCTTGAAATGTCTTTGGAACACCGGAACAATTAGATGGCGAGAGGTAAACGAGCAAAGTGAAGCAATAGCCAAGGAAAAAGAATATGAACAACACCGAATACTTGAATTTAATCCACCGGAGAGAAGAAGAGGTGAAGAAAATCAAACGAGAGGAGAACTCATCGGAGAAGAAAAGAGACGAAGGATGACGAACTAAACGAGAATTCACCAGTTGAAGTAACTGAGGATAGATTGCAAAGGATTCACACGAGTAGGATGGATACTCGATTAAGAACTCCGGCTCCGAGAAACAAAAGGGTGGGAGGGTGGGAAAAGAAAAGACCACAACGGACGGGGAAAACACCGTCGGTTGAAAAAAACTGAGGTTGAACTTGCGAAGAAGAAGAGGGTTGAAACCACTTGACGAGAGATGCACCAGATGAAAGAACTAACAACGCAACGAACGAAAACTAACCACGTGATCCTAAAAAAATTTGAAGGGGAAGAGGAGTAATCCAAAACACCTACGTCAAGATTCCTCACCAGAGCGACGAAGGGGCAGGGGAGTAAAAAGAATTCCTACTCTCTGATATAACTAGACTCTGAAAAAAGTTTTCTTCTAGACTCAACAACGGCCAAACTACGATCAATCAAGGGGGCTCCTATGGTCGGTCGAGGCTCTGATACCAACTTGGCAAGCCCAAGATGCGATTCTATCTCGATCACGTGACACTTACGTGATTGAGGCACAACCGCATTTCGGACGCTTAGCAAGATGGATATCATTACATCGTACCATTACATACATACATAGGGGATACAACATTACATACAAAACTCCAGAATTCAACACATCAATACAAGTATCCGACTACGGATACAAACAAGAAAAGCACAAAGACATCCATCTGCTATCCCAGGCTGCCGACCCGGAACCTAACCCAAGACTGAAGAAGAAGAAGAAGAAGAACTCCAACAAAAGAACATCGCTCTCATGTCAAGACATCGGAAACCTGCACCTGCAACTGTTGTTGTAGTATCTGTGAGCCACGAGGACTCAGCAATCCCATAACCATGGGTAACAAGACTATCAAAGCTTAATAGGTACGAAGAGGTAAAGTGGTGAGGTTGCAGCAGCGGCTAAGCAAAAATATATGGTGGCTAACTTACGAGTACAAGAATAAGATGAGCATCTACGCAAACGGTCGCAAATAGAAGTGATCGCTAAAGATCCTGAACTACATACGAGTCAAACATAACCCCACCGTGTTCTCTTCTCAAAATGAAAAGAGACAGTCACGGTTACTCACACAGTTGTGTGTTTTACTTCGGATCCTCTGTCAAGTTTTCTACAACCGGACATTAACAAATTCCAATCTGCCACATAACCGCGGGCACGGCTTTCGAAAGATCATCACCCTGCAGGGGTGTCCCAACTTAGCCCATCACAAGCTCTCACGATTAGCTGAAGTGATAAATATAATATCATCACCCCTTATCTTAGGGAAATCCGATCAGGCTCGGCATCCCGGTGCACAAGACATTTCGACAATGGTAAAACAAGTCCAGCAAGACCTCCCGGTGTGTCGACACCCTGATAGTAGCCGCGCATATCTCGTCTCAGGCCATGACCGGATAGGTGAGCCTACGGGAGCCAATCCTCGAGTTTCCCCGTGGTGGCCCCGCAGTCTCCCCATTTGGGACCAACACCATCAGCACTGGCCCCGCCTGCTATGTAGAAAGAATCCTCGGGTAGCGCTAACTCCCTATGCAATTTAATTAATTAATTAAGTTGTTATTATGAGCAAATTAAAACCAATGTTGGGCCTTGCTGGAGGAGTTTTATTCAAAGTCGAACTGTCAAGGGGTCCCCATCCACCCATCGTGTAAGGAACGCAAAATCAAGGAACATAATGTCGGTTTATCAGCGCCTAAGGTGGCATGAGTGGAACAAAACACCGAGCAAAAGGCCAAGCCTTCCACCCATGCCCAGTATATAGGTGTGTTAATAATAATAATAGATATTGTGATATTCCAACAACAAGTTCCCTCCTGGAACGATCTTCATCTTCACCTGCAACTAACAACGCGATAAGAGGGGCTGAGCAAGCGGGTAACATAGCCAAACAGTGGTTTTGCTAGGAAGGTTTCAAAGGTTAGAGGTTTAATGGCAACAAGGAGAGGCTGACAATAATGATGGGCAGCGCGACATGTAACGATAGCATCGAGACAACTAAGCAAAGGCAATGATAGTAAAGGTATCCAAGGGTATGGTCATCTTGCCCGAGATCCCGCAAGGAAGAAGAACGGTTCCATGTAGAAGACGAAGAAGAAGCCTTGAGGAAGAACCACGGGTAGACGAACGAATCCTCACGACGCAACGGAACAAGCAATAACGAGAAGAAGCAAGCAATACGGTAAACAAACCACTCAAGAACATAACAATATGCACTACCAAGTATGATGCAAACCAAGTCTCCTTATGATGCACAGAATATCTACACAGGAAGCAAAACATGGCAAGGTAGGAAGCACAGAAAACAACACAAGTCTATATGATGCAATACATGGCAAGATATGATGCATGACAAAACTACACAGGAAGCACAGAAAGTCTATACTGTAAGCATAACATGGCAACGTAGGAAGCACAGAAAACTGCAGTGGAAACATGACAATATGCTTAAGCAAATATGATGCAAACAAGTCTATATAGGAAGAACAACAAGTCTATGAAGCATAACATGGCAAGGTAGGAAGCACAACATGGCAAGGTATGATGCAAGACAATTCTATATAGGAAGCATGGCTGATGCACTAAGGAAGCACTGCAGATACACTTAGGAAGCACAGAAAGTCAACATAGGAAACACAGAGATACAGCACAAGGAACATGACAATATGCATCAAGTAAGAAACTGCAAAACATGATAACTAGAGGATAATATGAATCTACATGCAAAACCACACAAGTTACATATAAGGAACACTCCAAACGGAGCAACGGGCTAAAAGATACACATGAAACAAGATATAACAACAAGCTGAAAATAACAGCCACATAGCAACTTTGGGGCATGATAAATATAAGCTACAGCACTCAAACATGGCAACAAGAAGCATGGACATGAAGTAGACATATCCTACAGCAAACAAGTCCATTGGAGCATCTCCAAAGGAGGCATGGATCAATAGCAACAAGCTAAAACATATTGAACATGACAACAATATCCTGACAGCAGTATTTTATAGCAACTTGGGAGCAAGAGTTAAATATGCTACAGCCACCCAAAAGAGCATGTGAGAGCATGAATGGATAGACAACAACATATACAACAAGGATTCATCAAGAGTCACCCCAAAACTAGCATGGATTTGCCTAGAACAACAAGCAACCATGGCATCTGGAAATTACAGATTCCAGACTTAGTGAAATTTCACTAAGTGTTAAAACAGCAGTAATATCATGGCATATTTGTGAGCATGTTTAAGTCAACACAAGGCATATCATGGGAAGGTAAATGCACCACATCAAAGAACACATCATGGGGATTCCAAAACATTTAAGCATGTGACATGTAGACAAACACAACAATAGCAAAGGGCAATTGAAAAAAGCATCTCATAACAAGTTTCAGGACATAACAGCCAAATGCACTTTTGCAAAGGAGATAAACATGGCAAGATGAAAACTATCATGCAAGCTAAAGCAATCAACATGTAGAGCATCTCATGATGAACATGTGGACATATCATTTGCATCATTTGGATAAACATGCACCAAGATATCGCATTGCAAACATGGCATGAAAACAACTAACAGCAGCAGTTTATAACAAGTAGCACTCTTCCCATGAAGATTAATACATCTAGATCACCTCAAACATGCATGGCACAATGGAACAAAACATAGTACAAGTCACCACTATCATTTTGACATATCATATGCTCAAATCGAACATGCACAGTAAAAGTTATCCACCTCGCAAAACAGCATCAGAAACCGAAAACTAGGGACTTAGTGAAATTAGAAGCAACCTCAGGGTCAAAGTCAACGGGCGCTGTCAACAGATCCGGCGCGGGTCGGGCCGAAGCGGGTGGCGGATTCCCGCGGGCTAACGGGCTACCGGGTCCCGGCCCGCTAGGGTTTCGGCCCGGAGAGGCAGATCTGGATCGGGCTCCTCCCAATCCTCTTCGAACGGCGGCGGCGGCTGGCTTGGAAGCACAGCGCGGCAGCTTCGGAAGCACGGCACGGCGACTTCGAAAGCACGGCTCGGCGACTTCGGAAGCACGGCTCGGCGGCGAGGTCGGAAGCACGGCGGCGAAGATTCGGAAGCACGGCGGCGAAGAGTCGGAAGCACGACGGCGATGAGTCGGAAGCACAGGTGCAGCGAGGTTGAAGATGAGGTCGGAAGCAAGGCGGCGAAGA
>LR738710.1:382993940-383093544 GCA_902687465.1 Secale cereale | reverse complement strand
TAATCGCACTACGCCTGTCAAACGAGTGCAGTACCGGGTTAGCGCGGGTTCAAGCCAGGGGGGGTCAAGACCCCCCTCCCCCATCCCGGCGAGGCCGAGCTAGGAACGAGCCGTAGCAGGCGACGACACGGTGTGTGGCGGCGTCGCATGCGAAGGCGAGTCCTTAACATGACTTGCCCCATTATCTAACTTAGGGTGTGTGGGTGCGTGTACTGACACATCTTCCTTGTATTGACTTGCCCCCATTATCTTATCTTTTTTAGGGGCTTTTTTTAGGGGGAAAACCAGCACCGCACGGAGGGGCATAGTTGTACTGACACATCTTTCTTGTATGGACTTGCCCCATTATCTTACCTTTTTAGGGGCTTTTATTGGGGAAAAACCAGCACCGCACCGAAGGGCATAGTTGTACTGACACATCTTCCTTGTATGGACCTGCCACCATTATCTTATCTTTTTTAGGGGAAAAACCAGCACCGCACCGAGGGGCATAGTTGTACTGACACATCTTCCGTGTATGCACTTACCCCGATTATCTATCTTAGTGTGTGTGAGTGCGTGTGGGGGGGGGACAGAATAACCGCACTGCGCCTGTCCCCACCCCATCCTGGCGAGGCCGAGCCAGGAATGAGTCGTAGCAGGCGATGACGAGGCGTGCCGCAGTGTAGCAGGCAGAGGCGAGTCTGTAACATGACTTTCCCCATTATCTATCTTATTGTTTGTGGGTGCGTGTACTGACACATCTTCTTGTATGGACTTGCCCCCATTATCTTATCTTTTAGGGGCTTTTCTTTAGGGGGAAAAGCAGCACCGCACCGAGGGGCATAGTTGTACTGACACATCTTGCTTGTATAGACTTGCCCCATTATCTTATCTTTTTATGGCTTTTTTAGGGGAAAAACCAGCACAGCACCGAGGGGCATAGTTGTACTGACACATCTTCCTTGTATGGACTTGCCCCCATTATCTTATCTTTTTAGGGGCTTTTTTTAGGGGTAAAACCAGCACCGCACCGATGGGCATAGTTGTACTGACACATCTTCCTTGTATGGACTTGCCCCCATTATCGGCCCTTGCATCCCCTTATGTACAGATTTTCCCTGTATTTCTAAGATATTGCTCTTGTGCTGTCTCAGGGTGGATTCGCTAGGGTTCCTTTGCTCTTGAACGAGCGGTTCTCGTCAGTGATACTGGATTCAGTGGTGGATTTTGTGTTTGCTGGTAAGAGTTTTGCTTTTTATGGTGTGCTTCGTTTCTGAAATAGGTAAGAGCTCTAATTTTTGTTCATGTGTCTTGCAGGTCTGGTTCGGCAGATTTTATGTCTGTAGATCTCAATGGGTACATCATCCAGTCCAGACAAGTTGAATGCAAGTAATTTTTCCTGCAATTCGGATGATTTTTTGTCAGATCTGGTGCTTAATAGGTTTTTAGTTGTATAGGTGTTGTCGTATGGACTTTACAATTTGTATGGATTTTGATTGTTGTTATTTTTTGCCCTAGAATGTGTGGTGTGTCTAGTTTTTAGGTTGCTGTGAACTCGAGGCAGGTAGCAGTACTGATCACCATGTGTAGTTTGAACTATTGTCCTCGCATTTGAATAGTTTGTAGGAGTCCGAGAAGAACTACTATGATGTTGAAAGTGTTGTCATTTTGAAGTTTCGTGTGCCAGTGGTGGGGTAATATTGTTTTATTGGGTGCACTTGTAGTGTTTATATAGTTGAACGGATTTCTTGTTGATGTACTTTTTTTTTTACCTTTTTTTGCTGATTATGATGTTGTTGCAGATGTTGGAGTGCCGGTGCCTCCTGATTCTGACAAATCAGAACGCTTTCAATATCTTGTGAATCTTATTTTTGATATACTAAATCATCTAGAAGAACTTGCGAGTGTTGCTGGTGTTTCCCTTATATTTGCTCGTTTTTTAACAGCCTTGAATATATAAATATGTTTAGTTACATTAGTTGTTTATTTTTCTTTTGTCTCATGCTATGCACCTTATTTATCTTGTCTCTTGAATGTTAATTGTGTTTTAATTTCATATATGTGTGCTTATGTTATTGGTTTATGCAGTTAAAGACAGCCATGCTGCTGCTGAGGACATTGGTGATGTTTTCAAAGAAATTAATGATGGAATGTATTCTCTTAACTTTGATGATGGTGATGGGAGCTTGCAGCCGTCTGTTACTAAGTCACGGAGTGTTGATGGCACTGAGCCTGTTACTTAGGTTGAGGATGTTCATATGCAATTATAGCTTGAGGATGAAAGGACAAGAAATAAGAAGCGTGATTTTCAGAGGAGAAAGGAGTTGGAACTGCGTCAAAAGCTACTTGCGTGCAATGAAGCAATGAGGATGTTGCTCAAGCTCCTAAAGGTGTAGTTGATGAAGGTGGTGTCGCCGCCTTTTCAACAGTTGATGCTGGATTTCATGGAACTGACATGGGTGTGAAGACAAACCTGTTGCAGACTCGTTTGACAAAAGTGTTTACTCGTGATGCAGTTAAGGAGAAGAAAGCTGTTTTGAAGAGGAAGATGTGAGATCCAAATGCTGATGGCACACAGAGGCGTAGCCCACGTGTGAAAGTTGGTTCCCAACCTGGTAATAGCAAAGCTGATTGTAACACCCCAGATGTAACACCTTCCAATTATGGCAATATATGAAACGTTGACTTCATCAATTCCATTCTGGGCTCTTCTTCAATTTCAGGTTTCTTCGTTTTGTCGCGTGCGTGTGTGCATTTCATCCATGTCATGTTATCATGTACATTGCATTGCATTCATGTTGTCACTTGCACCCGGTCCCACTCGTCTCTTCCCGTTGTCCGTTTCGAGTTCCTACACTCACTCACGTGCCCGTGGCACCCCCGAGTCCTTCTTTCGTGTGTGGCCGTGTAACGTTCCCGGAATGAGGTGAGACTTGTCGTGCGTTGTTGTTTCGGTACGTGTAGGCCGCCTGTCAAGTTTCATCACGTTTGGAGCTCCTTAGGTACTCCAGCGGTTAACCTAGTGGGCTAAAAGCACCTCTTCCTTTTGGCCCAAGACCCCATCCACAATAGCCCACTAACCCAGCACAACCCCTCCCATCATCTCGGTCGTCGGATCACGAATGTGTGGCCGAAAACTGCTCCCCATTTGGAGTCTCCTAGCTCCCTATGCCTATAAAAAGGCCCCATCCCCTCCATTTTCGGGCGAAACCCTAGTCCTCTCCTTTTTTTTCCCTTTTTCCCCGCGCCCCGCAGCTCCTCCGACCGCCGGACAAATCCGGACGGCGCCGGACACGTCCGTCGGACGCGCCCGGCCAACCGGAGCGAGCCACGTGTCCCGTCCGCCTCCCACCAGCCGCCGCAGGCCCGTTGCGGGCCCGCTGAGGCCCGACTCCGGCCCGCCCCGGGCCGCCTCCCGGGCCGAAGCCACCGCGCACCCTCGCACCTTCTTCCCCGCCGCCGGCTTGCCGCCCGCCTCCGTCGGCCGCCACTTCATCGCCGGACCCAGCCATCGCGCCGCCCCGGCACACCGCCTCCGCCTTCCACCGGCGCGCCGCCCCGGGCGCCTCGGGCACCACCGAGGGCCGCCTCCACCGCCGCGGCGAGCTACCGCCCCGGCCTCGCCACCGCCGGCCTCCGCCACCGCGGGCCGCCTCCACCGCCGCCGACCTCGCCTCCGCCGCCACTGCTCCTTCTCCAGCGAGCCGCCGCCCCGCTCCGGCGAGCCGCCCCAGATCTGGATCCGGGTGGATTAGATCCACCGATCCATTGATCCAAACGCTCCTCCCGCATCGCGGATCTCTCCGTCCCGGAACTCCTCCATCCTGTTTGACTTTTCGTGAGGTATAAAAATGACTAAGTCCCCAGATCTGCTATATTTTGTTACCTCCTTTGCATGGCTGTAACTTCGTGCTCGTAGATCTGTTTTGGGCGTGTAATATATCGAAATGATCGTGGTGATGTGCTCCTCATTTTATTCCACCGTGGCATGCTTGTTTGAGTTCATCTTGATGACTTAATCATCATGGCAAGAGTGCTATATGTTTAAAACTGTTGTTACTTGTAATTTTGTTGCCATGTTTGAGATATGATAACTTTGTGCATGTTTATCCAAATGGAGCATATGATATGTCAAAATGTTTATTGTGAAGTGCTCTACATGATGGTTGTTGTAGAATTCATGTTAGGTGTCATATTGCCATGTTAATCTCTATTTTAAAAGTGCATGTGGCTGTTAAGTGCTGAAACTTGTTATGAGATAGTGATTTGAAGTGCTCATTG
The DNA here is from genome assembly GCA_902687465.1 of Secale cereale. Lineage (NCBI taxonomy): Eukaryota > Viridiplantae > Streptophyta > Magnoliopsida > Poales > Poaceae > Secale > Secale cereale. The sequence continues at coordinate 383,089,281 of LR738710.1, read as the reverse complement.
CTATTGATGTGTTTGTCCTCATGCCACATGTCAATATGTTTTAGAAGCACCATCATATGGTATTTGCTGTGGTGCAAACCACTTTCCATGATATGCCTTGAGGTGACTTAAACAAGCTTGTAAACATGCCATGCCAATGTTACTGTTTTATAATTAGTGAAAAAACTGCTAAGTCTGAAACCTGATGCCATGTTTGCTTGATGCCCCACTCAATGCCATTCTTGTTTTGGAGTGGCCAATGGTCATATCTTGTTGTCCACGTTATGCTCTATCCATCCATGCCCTTACTTGCACATATGGACTGCTGTAGCTTATTTATTTCTTGCTCTCAAGTTTCTATAAATTATACCTGTCAGGTTTCTATCAACATGATCAATTTGGTGTAGCTTGTTGCTATTGATCCATGCCTCCTATGGAGTTGCTCCAATGGAGTTGTTTGCTGTATGCTATGTCTACTACATGTCCATGATCTTTATATGCTTCGTGGAGTTGATATGCATGTTGTTTTGTGCCTCCGAAGGCAGCATCGTGATGATGTTTTTGCCTTCCCAGATTTTGGCTAAGTCTGGATAATTTTATTGCAACTTGCCATGCCTGGTTAATTAAGTTCCAATAGGTTTTTGGGTGTGTTCTAAGTTCATGCTTGTTAAGTAACATGTCTACTTCATGTCCATGCCCTTTGTCTCCATGTTTGAGTGCTGTAGCATAATTATTTCTTGCTCCAAACATGCCATGTGGCTGTAATCTGCAGCTTTGTGTGAATATTGTTTTGCTTGCCTTTTGCAAACCGTGTGTCCGTTTCCGGCGATCTTTATATCGATTTCAACCGAAATCTTCCCCTCTATCCAGTGGTATGCTTGGATTTCCAAGATGATGCCTCCTCCATCATCTTCTCCTTAGGTTCAAGTGCTTCCACATGCATACGCACATCATACTTGCATCATGTTGTTTGTGCATTGCACCATGTTTGATATTGTGCCATGTTGTGTTCTTGTGTTGAGTAGAGCTAGGAGCCGAGTCCGAGAACGAGGGTCCTATCGAGGTTGATTACGAGGAGCCTTCTTATGATCCCATCGACGACTCAACAGGCCAGATGACTTGACTGAGGTATCATTACTATCTTTGCCTATTGCTAGATGTCTCGCTCTTTAGCTTATTGCCTCGATGCCCATGTTTGTTTGTCAGCCTCCTATTGTAGCCATGAACCTCTCTAACCACCCAACCTAGCAAACATGTGTTTGGCTACGTAAGCTTCGCTCAGCCCCTCTTATAACATTGTTAGTTGTAGGTGAAGATTTGAAGATTCTTGCTTCATGATGAAGTTATTGTTGGGATATCACAATATATAATCGGTTAAACTAAATCATCTATATATCGGTAATGGGTGGAAGGCTAAGCCTCTCGCTTGGTGTTTTGTTCCACTCATGCCACCCTAGGAACCGTTTAAACCGGTGTTATGTTCCTTGATTATGCGTTCCTAACACGGTTGGGGTTATGGGACCTTCTCGATAACCCGCTTAGCGCTAAAGCTTTTCAAGCGAGGCCCGACATTGGTCTTACATTTGCCTAACAACTAAAACTGGCCGAGGGAGTAATTAACCCGAGGATTTGTTAATCAACCCCCCCTGGGCCAGCGCTCGTTTGAGTGTTGGTCCAAACTAGAGTCGTGTGCGGTACCCCTCTTGGCAACTTGGGTTTTGGTCACTATACGATGTGCTCATCCGGTCGTGGCCTGAGACTAGATACGCGCGGCTACTGTCAGGGTGTCGGCACGCTGGGAGGTGTTGCTGGATTAGTTTTACCTTAGTCGGAATATCTTGAGCACGGGATTCCGAGAATACTCAGGTCTTCCCACCTTGGAGTTGCGACTCTGCAGATCGTGAGCTTGTGATGGGCTAAGTTGGGACACCCTGCAGGGTTTTGATCTTTCGAAATCCGTGCCCGCGGTTATGTGGCACATGGGAATTTGTTAATATCCGATTGTAGAAAACTTGACACCATGTTCATAATACACTACCAGCGTGAGTAACCATGACGGTCATTTTCCGAAAGGGGTTCGAGAAGTGAACACGGTGGGGTTATGAATGACGTGCTTAGATAGGATCACTTCGTGATCACTTTAACGTCCGTGGCACTTCTCTTCTCGCTCTAAACACATAAGCTCGTGCTAGTGCAGTTGCAACCTTGTTCTTCAGCCTTGTTCCACACCCAAGGCTTAGATAGTTTTGCTACCCGGGAACGGGATTGCTGAGTCCTCCGTGGCTCACAGTTTCTACACAACACCATATGCAGGTACCATGGTGAACTACACAGGCGATGGCATAGAGTTGTACTGGGAGTTCGACGAAGAACGTGGGCGATACTACGTGTCTTACCCAGAGGATCAGTAGTGGCTTCTACTAGGGGCGATTCGGACCTTGTGGCTTTATTTATGGTATCTTTTCATTTGGATCTTCATCCGTAGTCAGACTGTGATGTTATTTGGATGATGAATGTTTATGTAATGCATTGTGTGACGTGGCGAGTGTAAGCCAACTACTCTTTCGCAATTTAATCCCTCTTTTACATGAGTTTAGCAAAGATACCATTCTTGAGATCATTCCAGTATGATATTATGCCTTTAAGTCGTGCCTCGACACGTGGGAGGTATAATCTCATACTGGGCATTACAAGTTGGTAATCAGAGCCTTCTCCGACCTAGGAGCCCCCACTGATTGATCGAATCGTTGACGGTTGAGTCTAGGCACACACTTGAAAATGTTTTAAGTCCTATATATATCGGAGAGTAGGATTTCTTTTTACTCATCATCCCTTTTCACTCTGGTGAGGACTCCTGATGATTACTTATCTCTTCTACTCTAAAAAATTCACTAATTTTTTTTTAGGATCACGCGAGTATTGTTTGGATTGTTCCGATGTCTTTGTGACGAGAACATTGTTCTCGATGCCTCCTGTCATTTAGGGGTTGTGGCAGTGTCCCGGGGAGTTGAGCTCCGAGGTGTTGTCGTCACAAATCTATCGCAGCAGTTCTAGAATACTTAAGATGGCCGACATCGAAAACTTTTCTATGCGGTTAGTGGCAAGATAACCCCGACATCACCCAGTACTGGGGAGGTACTTCGGGAGTATTGCCATAGCTTGTATAGCAGATGCGTTTCGAAGGTCTGAGGTAAACGGTTTCCGAAAATAAATGGTTATGTGTTGAAGGATGGATACAGGTGGATGTAGGATTAGAGTTGAGTGCGCGGTGCTTTCCCTGTATCCCCAACACCTGATTGCATAACTGGAAACTTTCAGAAATTAATAGGTGGGTTCATCTAGTAGTTCATAGGCATTCTTCCAACGAATGCATGATATGGAGTTCAGGGTTCTACATTGAGTGAAGTAGTTTTATGGGCGTTGTTCCGATCGGGAGTTGCATCTTAAAGGGTCTTTGGCTATGCTGATCCGAGGATTGTGAAACCCTTTTGTAACACGTTCCATAAGCTTTCAGCACAAATATTTCGAATGAAGCTTCTATCTTGTATTTGTTCTATCTCCTCCTTGTTGTTTTTATTTACCTTTTGTTCTCCCAAGTGGCTTCTCGTGAAGATTGTTGTACCATTAAACTGTGGATTACATTCATTCATGTTGTTCGAATGTTCTTGTGAAGACTTATGTTGCAATTTCTAGCCGTTGATTCAGCTTATATATTTTCAATCAATGGCTAATAGTTGTCATCTCATTCAGGATGGCTCCTAAAAGGGTTCCCAACGCTAACCGAGAGGGTGAAGATGTTCCTGATCGTCCTCCTTCCCCTCCTCCTCCGTCTGAGGCCTGGAGAGAAATTATGCATGCGACGAACAGAACACCCAGATGCTTATGCAAATGATGCAGAACATTCAAGCAAATCAAGGTGGTCATGGGAACCAAGGCCAAGGCAATTTGTTCAATCAACCTCACTTTGCAACTCTCAACCAATTCCTGGCAAACCAACCGAAGGCATTCAGTTACTGTGTGGATCCGCTAGATGCTGAACACTGGATAACATACATCAAAAAGCATTTCGAGTGCAGTAATGTGAGACCTGAGGATTATGTCAAGTTTGCCGCTGTAGCGACCCGACCCGAATGGATCAAGTCTCCGTGCTTAAGTGTCATCCCTAGATTGGTAAGCTGACACACACAGTACTTGAGGATTTATAACAGAGGTAAATCACATGTATCAAGTAACGTAAATAGTATTACCTCAATCAATCATAGCGGAAGCAACAAAGGTTGTGGATTCCCATCAATACCAACGGCAAAGTTGAGTGTAGACAGCGCAACCCTAACATAACACTTACTCGTCGAATAACTCCTGCAACATGAGACGTTGCAGCGATGTAGGTCAGTACATTGAATGTACTAGCAATTTCACACTGTAATGATAATGAACAAGTCCTACAACTACATGCATATTTAGCTGGTGGAGGCTGTAAGGTTAAAGTTTTTGCGTAAAGCCAATTTTTCCCTACAACAAAGGAATAAATTTTATTTTAACTCTCATTGTAGTTGAAAATCATTGAGAAGGTACCCCCAACTCAATCCCAATTAAAAGTTATCATTAACCCAACAAAATTAAACTTTAGAGTGATGGGATCAACCAATAATTCAAGTACCAGATACTCAAGATTGTCCATAACCGGGGACACAGCTAATCATGATCAGTTTGTACACTCTGCAGAGGTTTGTGCACTTTTCCCACAAGACTCTATCCCCTCCGTTTGGTTTCTCGCACTACATGGTGTTTGAGAAACGGATGACCGAGACACAATCTTTCCGAAGAGGTCCCCTTAACCAGATAGATAGGCCGGTGCACCTAAAATCCCTCTACATCTGCTAGCCCATCATGGAAAGGTTTCCCACAACTTACTCAACTATTCCAAAGCCCATAATGGCGTTGTGGCTGCACAAGGAAGTTTCTAGCATGAATAGTTTTATGATCCCTTTGAGCCTGGGTGGCATTCCATAGGAAAAATCACATGGAACCCTGGGATTTCCTAGGACAACACTGGATTCCCTAGGTACCCTGCAACCAATCCACCTAGATGTGTATTCAAGTAGCCACCTTAAGTTGAATCCTTAATTAACAACTCACATCTGTCATGGATTTCACTCAAACCCAAACCACGTCTACGAGCATAGCATGATAACCTAAGCATAGCGTAGAAGTAACTCCCAAGGGTTTGAAAATAATGCAGGTAATAGGTTCTACCTCAATCTACTTCCCAGTCCCACAAGTTATCAGATCCTACTCATGCAATGTGTTTGAGTATATAACTAATGTAATAAAAACAGGGTATTGGAAAATATGATCAAAGTGTGAACTTGCCTTGTACTGACGATGTAGATGATTCGCACTCAGAACTCGTGATAGCTCTACTCGTCACACTCCGATCAATCTATCGTAAGCAAGCAATAGTAACCACACATAAGCAATCACTCAGAAAGATCGGACAAGACGAATAAACACTTCGGAAAACTTCGAATAAAACGAAAGACTCTTGAAACACAAAACAATTTCCAACAGTACCAAAATTATGTTAATTTGGCCTTATCAGAAAGTTTAGGTCAAGAGCTTCGATTTGCAAAAAGAATCAACTAAAACGGAGTTATAAAACTCAAGTTATGATCAAACGAAGTTCAAATTCAAATCTATTTGAATTCAATTTTTAAAAATTTCAAAATCGTGCTTGAGTTATTTTACTGGAAAGAGGGGATCGTAACGAAGATGTGGGCGTTGGTTTCGTTCGATTTGGACCAATGAGTATAAAGTTGTGGCCGTTTGAAGTTCAGGGGCTAAACTACAAAACTTTTATTTACAGCTAAGTCCCTGGCAGAAAACTAAAAGAAAAAGAAAAGCTTAATGAACGAACGTTCGTTTTCAAGTCCTAATTGGTGAATGTTCACTAGATAGTTAGATCTAAAAAAACCGATCTAAAACGAAAACCTAACTAAACAGAAAACCGAGGCGGTTTTTATTACCTAGGCGGTTTGGGTGCGGAAACCAGCGGTTCGGCGGTGGGGAACCGGGGTGGCGGTTTGGTAGCGGAGCGGATCGGATCTTCGGCGAGTTCTTGCGAACTCCGGCGAGGGGAGGGCACACGGCGGCGGCTCCGGGCGCGACGGCGGACGGCGCGGCACGCAACACGGGCGGCGGTGGCAGCTAGCAGCAGCGGCGGCGAGTGCGCGATGGAGCGGGGCGGCGGCGGCGAAGCTGCGGCGGCGGCGGTTGAGTGCGGCGGCGGCGCGAGCGAGATGTGGCACGGCGGCGTGAAGCGAGGGCAGCGGGGCCGGGGCTCGGCCTTTTTATAGGTAGAGGGGGCGGCGATTGCGTGGGGAAAGGGCCAGGGGCGGCGAGGTGACCGGGTCGGTCACGGCTGGCGGCGTCGCGACGGTGGACTCCCGAGCGGAGTCCCACTCGGGGACGACGGGACGAGCGGCGCGCTGGGCTGGCCTGGCCTGGCTTCGGCTGGGCCGGCCCAGTTCGGCGGGGAAAGAGATTTTTTTTAAACAAATTTCCAGACAAACAAAATAAATAAAATCCAAATAAATAAAAATATTATATAGGCATATAACATATCAAAAATTTCAGAAATTTTTTTCCTACAACATGAACATTTTTCTACAGCAAAATAAAATGCCCACAAATTGTGATAAATAAAAGAGTCCTACTGTTGTAACAAAAACCAATAAAAATAATTTTTAAAATACCAAAAGTACTTCAAATTTATTTATCTCCATTTTTTTGCTGTAGGTAATCATGTTACCCTATTTTCCATGTAATTTATTTTTGGAGAAAAATAATTTGAATAAAAACCAAATAACTCAATATTTGAAATTGAGTTGCAGAAAGTTTCAGAAAAACTTCCAACTCATATTTCCCATAATTTGAAGAAGTCATTTTATCTTCTCTCGGGAAAATCATTGAGTTGCTTAAAGTTTCTAAATTGAAAATTTTTCGAGGATGAAATTCAAAATCCTTTCAAAGCCCTTTATCATTTAAAATAAATGGAAGAAGTCATATTATCTTCACTCTAGGGTTTGGTGTTGAAAAGAATTTGAATTTCCTCGGAGATCAAAAAGCAAAGTGAAAGTTTTGGGAAAGTCATTTTATTCCCTCTCATTTAAATTTCAAAAGTTTCAAATTGCACTCAATTTCACACATCACATCAAACAACAATCAAATCTATCTATTTATTATAACATTCCAAAATTTAGAAATTTTGGGATGTTACAAACCTACCACACTTAAAATGAATCTCGTCCTCGAGATTCAGAGAGGCTAGCAAGAAATAGGTTAGGGTTTAGGGGTCTTCTAACAAATCCACTGATTGGTGTGGCCTAGTGTGCTACCACACTTAGGAACATGTATACGGTTCCATCAAAACTCAGGTACTCTATCCTTTGGGTTGACGGCGTCGGTCTTCTCAATGCTTTAGGGTATTTCCTTCTCTGGCTCTTTCGGTAGTGGAAAAATCTTTGTCCTCAACCCTTGTATCCTTTCATCTTCGTAAGGCTCTTTCGGGACTGGTTCTTCGTAACTGACAAGTCTGGCGCCAATACTAAACAAATATCGATCTCTCATGGTAGTCATGAAACAATTTTGATTGGGTCCCTGCAGAAACGGGTCTGGGCTTCGTCCTCACCGTATATCCTACAGTTGGCAATAGCATGCCGTGTACAAGGAAAAAAACTTCTATTCCATTCTAAGGTTTAAACAAAGTTTTGACATCGTCGTCTCTCTACTATAGGTAAGTCACTCAGATTTACCATCCCGTATAACAGAGGCGAACAATAAGAGTAAGTCGGTATGGTGATCAATCCATCCCGCACCCAAATCATTACCTTGTATATGGTTTAGTGAATCTCGTATTCTAACACTCGGTCATCCTCACAAGCATTGCAGAATTTTCTCTTGTCGACGAACTAAGTTCGGATAAATCCATTGATTCTGCAAGCCCAGCAAAATATCTATCGTTTCTTCACAACCCTCGGGTTTAACGTAACCACCTATAAGATCGTATGTTGGCAAAGTCGTAACTTCTTCCAGGGGTTTTCCTTCAACAAGAGTGTGCTTGCTTTCTTGACAGGTCATGGGGCATGTGGGTTATGGCTCATCTCACCACTAGTAACACTTGGTCTCATCATCGGGTTGCAACTGGTCATTCTTCCGACATCCAACTTTATTGGCTCTCTTAAATCCATCCAATTTTGTTTGTTATCCCTTTTCTCTGGGTACCAAACTGAGCATAATTACTCACACTCATCCTTGGGTAGTCCTTTCCAAGTCAGACGTATCTAACCACTAGCTAGTGTATTCGCGTAACGGTGTTGGATTCTACCACACTTAAAATGAATAACACTAGTTTCTTCAACATCTTATTCCATGCATCATGTCTTCACTCATCTCTTATATAGTACCAACTCATAAAATCCAAAAGTCAATACCATGATACCAACTTCATTGATTCTCAAATTATTACAATCTACTGCATTTCCATTGCATGCTTCAACTCTACAACTAGCACAAATCTCCTTCTCCTTAGGACAATTCACTAGCGAAGCGCTCTGCTTCACTACAACAAAAACATAATACTTCTGACAAGTTGCGTGGTTCCCTTGTGATTACGTAGCCTCCTTAGGTCCTCGGCTTAGGGGTCCACGTCAGAACTTGTATATCCTTAACTCATCCTTGGAGTCACTATTGCTCCACATCTCTAGCATTACACCCTCTTTAAATCCAAATGTACTTCTTTCCTTGATAACCTTGGGGTAAGCTTCATATCAAGAATAAACTCCAACATATTTGTGCAAACTCCATTGTTTGGGGCAACAGTTTCCTTCCAATGGGTCCAGGGTTTATTCTGAAAAGTATCGCCCTAAACAAAATGCACTGGTTCATCCGTAATCCTTATTCTCCTCATATCAAATATCTTTTATTACTTCCTGAACCAGTATTCAATACTCCAATTTCCAAGGGTGCTCACTACAATTGCTACTATCCACATAGTCGGGTATGGTCAACATTCCTTCCATCTTTATTCCTTTGTCCTAGCTAAGGATGCTTCAGTCCTAAGGGAATTGTGCAATGCGATTCTTAAAAACATCAATCTTTTGCTTCATCCTATTGGTGTGCTTCATCTCCATCATCTCTGCCCGCACCTTACTCAGGCTTTCCTGGGTATAACAAAGTCTTGCTTCGAGTATTTCTCCAATCTGACGTATGGCCTCCAACGCAGCTTCATGAACAGAATCTAAGAATGATGTTCGCGGCACTCGGGAGATGAAAAAGTATTGACCCGTAGTATTTGGGAAAACTCCTTTCACACGGTGGAGGTGTACCTCCACGTACCAAAGTTTAACTCCATTCTCCATGAAGGGATATCCCTTGTAAACTGCATCTCCTTCTAGGTGAATATGCTTCATCATGTCCTTCAGGATCTTTGGGAAATCCCGATCGCTAGTCAGGGTCATGGTCGTTTCCGGGCCTTTGAGAAAAGACTCGTAAAGGGTTGTCATCTGTGGGTATAAGACAAAAGGGGTTCTTAGGACAACATACGTACATCCTTGGGTAAAATGGGGTCTTCTGTCCGAGAAAGGTTTGGGGTCAACTGGTCCATGGGTTCTAGGTTTTGGTCTGGGTGAGATAGCAAGAGAGGCACTCACAATCATCCAACGACTCATAGCATCTCCTTCTTGGATTCCAAAAGTATCAACTTCTATTGCTTCACAAGTTATTACAATGTCGTTTCTAATAACTCTCAATCAACACCTCTAAATGAAAGAAAGGTTCCCACTGCTACTACTATAATTCTCACAAACACCACTAACTAGCACACGTATCCTTCGCCTTGGGACAATCTCTGGCAAGGTGCCCTGCTTCATCACAACGAAAACATAATATTTCTGACAAGTCCTGGGGTTTCTTTGTTGGGCAGTGGCTAGCGTAATGACCTAAATCCTTGCACCTAAAACATGTGAGGTGGCTCAGGTCCTTTTTCACCGAAATTGGGTTCTTCTGGGGACACATGCTCTTTCTCTTCCTCGACTTCTTCGTTCCTATCAATTCTTCTATCTTTTGTGGATCAAACTCCACTTCTTCTGTCGGGAAGTCTCCCAGATACTCATGGCTTTCCTTTGTGCAATACTGTGAAAGGTGTCCTTCTTTCCCACATGAGTAGCAAGCACGTGAGTAATATCTGTCTAGTCCTTCTCCATTAGGTTCTTCAATATCTTCCTCCATCGTGGATTCCTTTAAGGTTTCTTTGAAGACTTCTTTCATTGCTTCTTTCTTCCGTTGGATAGTTCGTTGCACCATGGGGTAAATGTGGCACTGAGCAGGGTAGTGGGTAGTCCCTTCACACAAGAAACAAGTAATCTGCTTAGTTGGGCATTCTCCAGCTAGGTGACTTCCTTCATAATTAGGGCATTCATCCTTGTGCTCCTCCTGGGTGTGTCCTATTTCTCCGCAAATCCTGCAGGCATAAAGTTTCTTCTTCGGGTTGTCACCACGCTCTCGGATGAGACGGGATTTCAACAACGTTTCCTTGAATTCCTCCCAACTTCCTGCTCCACTACATCCTTGTATGGCTTGATGCATCTTCCACCATGTTGCAGCACTTTTTGTAAAGTACTGGAGAGCGTATCGAACTGCATATTTCCTTGCAACTAAATTTTTCCTGAAGTGATCCTCCATGTTTTGTATCCACAACTTTGCCTCCGGTTGGGTCATTGGTCCAGCGACTACAAGGCTATCTTCATTCATCCTCTATTGGTACAAGGATTTTAGGGACGAGATTAGGAAGGTGGGGAGAGATACACTCAATACAACCAATGATTTTGAAAAGACGGGTTTTATGTCGTGGCCGTCGAAAAACATCAAACAATTGACGACTCACAATCGTCGCATCTAACGTAAGTACAAAACAGAGGTTTGGTCTTCTAAAGGTCAACATCTCCTCAAAGTCGTCAACTCTTCAAATCTTCGGAGTATCCACTGTTGTAGCTTCAACACTTCCAAGGCATAGTGAAATCCTCTTTACTCCGAAGTGGTCCAAATGGTAAAGTGTATTGCCTAACTATTTAAGGTCAAAGGGAAGATTTGACAAAGCTCGGAAAAGAAGAGAGATAAGAATCTTTTGAAAAAAGAAAGTTTTAGAGAAATCCTTTCCTATGGTCTTGCCAATTTCTAGGGTCATGTCCTACAGTCAACATGTGCTCTGATACCATCTTGTAGCGACCCGACCCGAATGGATCAAGTCTCTGTGCTTAAGTGTCATCCCTGGATCGGTATGTTGACACACACAGTACTCGAGGATTTATAACAGAGGTAAATCAAATGTATAAAGTAACGTAAATACAATTACCTCAATCAATCATAGCGGAAGCAACAACGGTTGTGGATTTCCATCACCACCAACGGCAAAGTTGAGTGTAGACAGCGCAACCCTAACATAACACTTACACGTTGAATAACTCCTGCAACATGCGACGTTGCAGCCATGTAGGTCAGTACATTGAATGTACTGGCAATTTCACACAGTAATGATAATGAACAAGTCCTACAACTACATGCATATTTGGCTGGTGGAGGCTGTAAGGTTAATTTTTTTGCGTAAAGCCAAATTTTCCCTACAACAAAGGAATAAATTTTATTTTAACTATCATGGTAGGTGAAAATCATTGAGAAGGTACCCCCAACTCAATCCCAATTAAAAGTTATCATTAACCCAACAAAATTAAACTTTAGAGTGATGAGATCAACCAATAATTCAAGTACCAGATACTCAAGATTGTCCATAACCGGGGACACGGCTAATCACGATCAGTTTGTACACTCTGCAGAGGTTTGTGCACTTTTCCCACAAGACTCGATCGCCTCCGTTTGGTTTCTCGCACTGCATGGTGTTTGAGAAACGGATGACCGAGACACAGTCTTTCCGAAGAGGTCCCCTTAACCAGATAGATAGGCCGGTACACCTACAATCCCTCTACATCTGCTAGCCCATCATGGAAAGGTTTCCCACAACTTACTCAACTATGCCAGAGCCCATAATGGCATTGTGGCTGCAAACGGAAGTTTCTAGCATGAATAGTTTTATGATCCCTTTGAGCATGGGTGGAATTCCATAGGAAAAATCACACGGAACCCCGGGATTTCCTAGAACAACACTGGATTCCCCAGGTGCCCTGCAACCAATCCACCCAGATGTGTATTCAAGTAGCCACCTTAAGTTGAATCCTTGATTAACAACTCACATCTGTCATGGATTTCACTCAAACCCAAACCACATCTACGAGCATAGCATGATAACCTAAGCATAACGTAGAAGTAACTCCCAAGGGTTTGAAAATAATGCAGGTAATAGGTTCTACCTCAATCTACATCCCAGTCCCACAAGTTATCAGATCGTACTCATGCAATGTGTTTGAGTATATAACTAATGCAATGAAAACTGGGTATCGGAAAATATGATCAAAGTGTGAACTTGCCTTGGACTGACGATGTAGATGATTCGCACTCAGAACTCGTGATAGCTCTACTCGACACACTCCGATCAATCTATCATAATGCAGGCAATAGTAACCACACATAAGCAATCACTCAGAAAGATCGGACATGACGAATAAACACTTCGAAAAACTTCGAATAAAATGAATGACTCTTGAAACACAAAATAATTTCCAACAGTACCAAAATTATGTGAATTTTTCCTTATCAGAAAGTTTAGGTCAAGAGCTTCGATTTGCAAAAAGAATCAACCAAAACGGAGTTATAAAACTCAAGTTATGATCAAACGAAGTTCAAATTCAAATCTAGTTGAATCAATTTTTAAAAATTTCAAAAACTTGTTTGAGTTGTTTTACTGGAAAGAGGGGATCGTAACGAAGACGTGGGGATTTGTTTCGTTGGATTTGGACCAACGAGTAAAAAGTTGTGACCGTTTGAAGTTCAGGGGCTAAACTGCAAAACTTTTATTTACAGCTAAGTCCCTGGCAGAGAACTAAAAGAAAAAGAAAAGCTTAACGAACGAACGTTCGTTTCTAGTCATAACTGGTGAACGTTCACTAGATAGTTAGATCTAAAAAACCGATCCAAAATGAAAACCTAACTAAACAGAAAACTGAGGCGGTTTTTATTACCTAGGCGGTTTGGGCGCGGAAACCAGCGGTTCGGCGGTGGGGAACCGGGGCGGCGGTTTGGTCGCGGACCGGATCGGATCTCCGGCGAGTTCCCGCGAACTCCGGCGAGGGGAGGGCAGATGGCGGCGGCTCGGGGCGCGACTGCGGACGGGGCGGCACGTAGCGCGGGCGGCGGCAGCAGCTAGCAGCAGCGGCGGCGAGTGCGCGGTGGAGCGGGGCGGCGGCGGCGGTGGTTGAGTGCGGCGGCGGTGCGAGCGAGATGCGGCGCGGCGGCGTGAAGCAAGGGCACCGGGGCCGGGCCTCGGCCTTTATATAGGTGGAGGGGGCGGCGATTGCGTGGGGAAGGGGCCAGGGGCGGCGAGGTGGCCGGGTCGGTCACGGCCGGCGACGTCGCGATGGTGGACTCCCGAGCGGAGTCTGCTCGGGGACGACAGGACGAGCGGCGCACTGGGCTGGGCTGGCCTGGCTTCGGCTGGGCCGGCCCAGTTCGGCGGGGAAAGAGATTTTTTTTAAAACAAATTTCCAGACAAACAAAATAAATAAAATCCAAATAAATAAAAATATTATATAGGCATATAATATATCAAAATTTTCAGAAAAAGTTTTCCTACAACATGGACATTTTTCTACAGCAAAATAAAATGCCCACAAATTCTGATAAATAAAAGAGTCCTACTATTGTAAAAAACCCAATAAAAATCATTTTTAAAGTACGAGAAGGACTTCAAATTTATTTATCTCCAATTTTCTGCTATAGGTAATCATGTTACCCTATTTTCCATGTAATTTATTTTTGGAGAAAAATAATTTGAATGAAAACCAAATAACTCAATATTTGAAATTGAGTTGTAGAAAGTTTCAGAAAAACTTCCAACTCATATTTCCTATAATTTGAAGAAGTCATTTTATCTTCTCTCGGGAAAATCATTGAGTTGCTTAAAGTTTCTGAATTGATAATATTTCGAGGATGAAATTCAAAATCCTTTCAAAGCCCTTTATCATTTAAAATAAATGGAAGAATTCATATTATCTTCACTCTAGGGTTTTGTGTTGAAAAGAATTTGAATTCCCTCGGAGATCAAAAAGCAAAGTGAAAGTTTTGGGAAAGTCATTTTATTCCCTCTCATTTAACTTTCAAAAGTTTCAAATTTCACTCAATTTCACACAGCACATCAAACAACAATCAAATATATCTATTTATTATATCTTTCCAAAATTTAGAAATTTTGGGATGTTACAGCCGCCTTCCAACTCAAGGACCAAGCCGCTGATTGGTGGCAAGAGTACAAAGATTCCAGAAAAGGACGTGAAATCTCGTGGACTGACTTCTGCAAGAATTTCCGCTCTCACCACATTCCAACTAGTGTCATCGAAGGCATGCGTGCGCAATTCCGCAACCTGAAGCAAGGCACCATGTCCATTTATCAATACAATGTCAAGTTCCAGAACCTTGCCCACTATGCCAAGCAAGACATCTCAGATTCCAAGAGCAAGATTTATCAGTTCCGTGGTGGTCTGAAGGATGAACTCCAGCTAGCTCTCACCTTGTTTGAGTCGGATGAATTTGATCAATTCTATAACATGGCACTTAAGCAAGAGGCAACCCAGCTCAAGGTTGAAGCTTCCAAAAGGAGAATCAGAGATGCTGTCAACTCCTCCTCTTCTTCCCAAGTGGTCGCAAAGCAGCAGAAGTTTTGGCTTCCACCTCCTCCAGTGCTCCGCCATCCCAACAACAACCACAACAACAAGCACTCTGGTGGCTGTGGTTTCTCCCACCCACCCAACCCAAGCAATCAGTCCAAGAATCACTTTCAAGCTTCGAAGTCAAGTGCTCCTTATCACCGTCCTCTCTCAGAAGTGGTTCGCAACAAGTGCACTCAGAAGGGTCATTATGCTAACAAGTGTCTCAACCCAAGGCGCCTTCCGCCTCCTCCACCTGTTAGCACTGCTATTGTCAAGCACAACCCCAAGTCTGCAAGAGTGAATCTGATGAATGCAGCTCAAGCAAAGAATTCTTCAGATGTGATACTTGGTAACCTTCCAGTTAACTCTATTCCTGCAAAAGTCTTGTTTGATTCAGGTGCATCACATTCTTTCATGTCAAGACCTTTTGCATTGTCACATGATTTGCCATTGCAAGCTTTGCCTAGTCCAATGTCTGTGCTTTCTCCGGGTTTGCTAATGAACTCCAACAACTTTGTTCCGGATGTATCTATTCATATGGGTGATTACCGCTTTCTGGTTTCTCCGGTTATTCTTGGCAACTCCGACATTGATGTTATTCTTGGGATGGATTGGCTCTCCAGGCATGATGCTCACATTGATTGCACAAATAAGGAAGTCAAGCTTACTCATCCTGACGGAGACGTGATTATCTTCGCCTCTCGAGATAACACAATCTGGCTATTCTCTCTCAATGACAAGGGCGAGATTAATGCCATCTCTCAAATTCCGGTGGTCAATGAATATGAAGATGTTTTCCCTGAAGAGCTTCCAGGCATGCCTCCGCATCGTCAAGTTGAATTCGTCATTGAACTCGAGCTCGGTACCGAGCCAGCATGCTGGCGTCCGTACAAGCTTTCCCTTGATGAGTTGAAGGAGATGAAGAAGCAACTCGATGAGCAAGAGCATATGGGTCTAATCAGGCCTAGCACTTCTCCTTGGGGCTGTGGTGTTCTATTTGTCAAGAAGAAGGATGGCACGGAGCGCCTTTGCGTTGATTACCGGCCATTGAACAAGAAGACAATAAAGAACAAGTATCCGCTCCCCAATATCAATGAATTGTTCGAGCAGCTCAAAGGAGCAAAGGTGTTCTCAAAGATTGATCTCCGGATGGGTTACCACCAGATTCGTATCCGTGAAGAGGATATTCACAAGACCGCACTTAGAAGAAGCTACGGCTCCTATGAATACACGGTCATGTCTTTTGGCCTCACAAATGCTCCACCCACCTTCTCGAGGATGATGCACTTCATATTCAGCCCCTACACCAATAAATTTGTTTTCGTCTATCTGGATGACATCCTGGTATTCTCCAAGAATGAAGAAGATCATGCCAAGCACCTCCGTTTGGTTCTGGACAGACTCCATGAACACAAGTTCTATGCGAAGTTCTCCAAATGTGAATTCTGGTTGGATAAAGTCTTATATCTTGGCCATATCATCTCTGTTGAGGATATTTCTGTCAAACCCGAGAAAGTTGAAGCTATTGTCAACTGGGAACCCCCGCAGAACGTCAAGCAACTCCGAAGCTTCCTTGGTCTCGCTAGCTATTGCAGAAGGTTCGTTGAGAACTTCTCCAAGATTGCCAAGCCTCTTTCCAACCTGTTGCAGAAGAATGTCAAGTACAACTAGACTCCTGATTGTGATGTGGCATTCAAAACACTCAAAGAGAAGCTCATTTCTGCGCCGGTTCTTACTCCTCCGGATGAGTCCAAGCCCTATGAAGTATTATGTGATGCTTCTCTACAAGGACTTGGTGGTGTTCTCATGCAAGACAAGAAGATTGTGGCATACACTTCTCGTCAATTGAAACCAAATGAGAAGAACTACCCCACACATGACCTCGAGCTAGCAGCAGTCGTACATGCCTTGATCACGTGGAGACACCTTATGTTGGGCAGAAAAGTGGACATCTTCACTGATAACAAGAGCTTGAAGTACATCTTCACACAGCCTAACCTGAACCTTCGCCAGACTCGTTGGGTTGAGATGATCCAAGAGTATGATCCAAGCATTGATTACACACCTGGCAAGGCCAATGTCATTGCAGATGCCTTGAGCAGAAAGGCATATTGCAACAGTCTCCTTCTCAAGTCGTTTCAGCCTGAGCTTCGTGAATCATTCAGGAAGCTCAACCTCCAAGTTGTTCCGCAAGGATTTCTTGCAAATCTTCAAGTTGCTCCTACCTTGGAAGATCAGATCCGTGAGGCCCAACTCAGTGATGCTATGGTGCAGAAAGTGAAACATGGTATTGCCAAGGGTACTCCCAAATACAAGTGCTATCGCGTTGATGAGAAAGACACCTTGTTCTTTGAAGCTCATAATGAACGAAGCACATGACTCGCTCCTCTCGATTCATCCTGGAAGATCCAAGATGTACCAAGACCTCAAGAAATCATACTGGTGGACTCGCATGAAAAGGGAGATTGCCCAATTCGTGAATGAATGTGATGTCTGCAGAAGAGTGAAGGCGGAGCATCAACATCCAGCCGGTCTCCTCCAACCTCTATATATTCCCGAGTGGAAATTCGACCACATTGAAATGGATTTCGTCACTGGGTTTCCCAAGTCCAAGAAGGGGAATGATGCTATCTTTGTTGTGATTGACAAGCTAACCAAAGTAGCTCACTTCCTTCCCATCAAAGAATCCATCAATGCAGCTCAGTTGGCAAAGTTGTACACTTCCAGAATTGTTTTGTTGCATGGAATTCCTCAAGTTATCTCCTCAGACCGTGGAAGTTTGTTCACATCCAAGTTTTGGGACTCCTTTCAGTCAGCCATGGGCACTAAGATTTGTTTCAGCACTGCGTTTCACCCTCCGACTAGTGGTCAAGTCGAAAGAGTGAACCAGATCCTCGAAGACATGCTCAGAGCTTGTGTCATATCTTTTGGCATGAAGTGGGAAGATTGTCTCCCGTTTGCCGAGTTCTCTTACAACAACAGTTTCCAAGCAAGTGCCGGCAAAGCTCCTTTTGAAATCCTCTATGGCAGAAAGTGTCGTACCCCTCTCAACTGGTCCGAGACTGGTGAACGTCAACTTCTTAGCAATGATTTGATCTCAGAAGCCAAAGAAATGTGCAAAGTCATACGTGAGAATCTCAAGGCCACTTAGTCGTGTCAAAAGAGTTACTATGACGGCAAGCATCCTGATTTGGCCTTCGACATCGGGGATCATGTCTATCTCCGTGTTTCTCCTATGAAAGGAACCCAAAGATTCGGTATCAAAGGAATGCTTGCTCCTAGATATGTGGGCCCTTTCAAGATTCTTGGCAAAAGAGGCGATCTAGCCTATCAACTTGAGCTCCCCTCCAACTTTGAAAATGTTCATGATGTGTTTCACGTGTCTCAACTCCGCAAGTGCTTCAAGACACCTGAACGCACCATTCCTTTCGAGGAGATTGATCTTCAACAAGACTTGTCTTACCGTGAGCACCCTGTTGCTATTCTTGAAGAAACTGAGCGCAAGACCCGCAACAAGTCAATCAAGTTCTTGAAAGTTAAGTGGTCACACCATACCAACCGAGAAGCTACGTGGGAACGAGAAGATCACCTTCGTTCTGAGTACCCTTCCTTCTTCCAGTCCTAGATCTCGGGACAAGATCTTTTCGTAGTAGAGGAGAGTTTGGAACACCACAGATGTAACACCTTCCAATTATGGCAATATATGAAACGTTGGCTTCATCAATTCCATTCTAGGCTCTTCTTCCATTCCGAGTTTCTTCGTTTTGTCCCGTGCGTGTGTGCATTTCATCCATGTCATGTTATCATGTACATTGCATTGCATTCATGTTGTCACTTGCACTCGGTCCCACTCGTCTCTTCCCGTTGTCCGTTTCGAGTTCCGACACTCACACTCGTGCCCGTGGCACCCCCGAGTCCTTCTTTCGTGTGTGGCCGTGTAACGTTCCCGTGATGAGGTGAGACTTGTCGTGCGTTGTTGTTTCGGTACGTGTGGGCCGCCTGTCAAGTTTCATCGCGTTTGGAGCTCGTTTGGTACTCCAACGGTTAACCTAGTGGGCTAAAAGCACCTCTTCCTTTTGGCCCAAGACCCCCTCCACAACAGCCCACTAACCCAGCACAACCCCTCCGATCATCTTGGTCGTCGGATCACGAACGTGTGGCCGAAAACTGCTCCCCATTTGGAGTCTCCTAGCTCCCTATGCCTATAATAAGGCCCCATCCCCTCCATTTTCGGGCGAAACCCTAGTCCTCTCCTTTTTTCCCTTTTTCCCCGTGCCCCGCAGCTCCTCCGGCCGCCGGACACGTCCGCCGGACGCGCTCGGCCAACCGGAGCACGCCACGTGTCCCATCCGCCTCCCACCAGCCGCCGCGGGCCCGACTGCCCGCCCCGGCCGGCTGCCGGGCTGAAGCCACCGTGCGCCCCCGCACCTTCTTCCCCGCCGACGGCTTGCCGCCGGCCGCCACCTCGTCGCCGGACCCCGCCGCCACGCCGCCCCGGCACTCCGCCTCCGCCTTTCGCCGGCGCGCCGCCCCGGGCGCCTCGGGCACCACCGCGGGCCGCCTCCACCGCCGCGGCGAGCCGCCGCCCCGGCCTCGCCACCGCCGGCCTCCGCCACCGCCGGCCGCCTCCACCGCCGCCGGCCTCGCCTCCGACGCCACCGCTCCTTCTCCGGCGAGCCGCCGCCCCGCTCCGGCGAGCCGCCCCAGATCTGGATCCGGGTGGATCAGATCCACCGATCCATTGATCCAAACGCTCCGCCCGCATCCCGGATCTCTCCGTCCCGAAACTCCTCCATCCCGTTTGACTTTTTGTGAGGTATAAAAACGACTAAGTCCCGAGATCTGCTATATTTTATTGCCTCCTTTGCATGGCTGTAACTTCGTGCTCGTAGATCCGTTTTGGGCGTGTAATATATCGAAATGATCATGGTGATGTGCTCTTCATTTTGTTCCAGTGTGGCATGCTTGTTTGAGTTCATCTTGATGACCTAATCATCGTGGCAGGACTGCTATATGTTTAAAACTGTTGTTACTTGTAATTTTGTTGCCATGTTTGAGATATGATAACTTTGTGCCTGTTTATCCAAATGGAGCATATGAAATGCAAAATGTTCATTGTGAAGTGCTCTACATGATGGTTGATGTAGCATTCATGTTAGGTGTCATATTGCCATGTTAATCTCTGTTGCAAAAGTGCATGTGGCTGTTAAGTGCTGAAAGTTGTTATGAGATGGTGATTTGAAGTGCTCATTGCTATTGATGTGTTTGTCCTCATGCCACATGTCAATATGTTTTAGAAGCACCATCATATTGTCTTTGCTGTGGTGCAAACCACTTTCCATGATATGCCTAGAGGTGAATTAAACAAGCTTGTAAACATGCCATGCCAATGTTACTGTTTTATACTTAGTGAAAAAACTGCTAAGTCTGGAAATCTGTTAACGTGATGCCATGTTTGCTTGATGCCCCACTCAATGCCATGCTTGTTTTGGAGTGGCCAATGGTCATATCTTGTTGTCCATGTTATGCTCTATCCATCCATGCCCTTAATTGCACATATGGCCTGCCGTAGCATATTTATTTCTTGATCTCAAGTTGCTATAAATTATACCTGTCAGGTTTTTATCAGCATGATCAATTTGGTGTAGATTGTTGCTATTGATCCATGCCTCCTATGGAGTTGCTCCAATGTAGTTGTTTGATGTATGCTATGTCTACTACATGTCCATGACATTTATATGCTTTGTGGAGTTGATATGCATGTTGTTTTGTGCCTCCGAAGGAAGCATCGTGATGATGTTTTTGCCTTCCCAGATTTTGGCTAAGTCTGGATAATTTTATTGCAACTTGCCATGCTTGGTTAATTAAGTTCCAATAGCTTTTTGGGTGTGTTCTAAGTTCATGCTTGTTAAGTAACATGTCTACTTCATGTCCATGCCCTTTGTCTCCATGTTTGAGTGCTGTAGCATAATTATTTCTTGCTCCAAACATGCCATGTGGCTGTAATCTGCAGCTTTGTGTGAATATTGTTTTGCTTGCCTTTTGCAAACCGTGTGTCCATTTCCCCTCTATCCAGTGGCATGCTTGGTTTTCCAAGATGATGCATCCTCCATCATCTTCTCCTTAGGTTCAAGTGCTTCCACATGCATACGCACATCATACTTGCATCATGTTGTTTGTGCATTGCACCGTGTTTGATATTGTGCCATGTTGTATTCTTGTGTTGAATAGAGCCGGGAGCCGAGTCCGAGAACAAGGGTCCTACCGAGGTTGCGTACGAGGAGCCGTCTTACGATCCCATCGACGACTCAACATGCAAGATGACCTGACCAAAATACCATTACTATCTTTGCCTATTGCTTGATGTCTCGCTCTTTAGCTTATTGCCTCGATGCCCATGTTTGTTTGTCAGCCTCCTATTGTAGCCATGAACCTCTCTAACCACCCAACCTAGCAAACATTTGTTTGGCTATGTAAGCTTCGCTCAGCCCCTCTTATAGCATTGTTAGTTACAGGTGAAGATTTGAAGATCCTTGCTTCATGATGAAGTTATTGTTGGGATATCACAATATATAATCGGTTAACTAAATCATCTATATATCGGTAATGGGTGGAAGGCTAAGCCTCTCGCTTGGTGTTTCGTTCCATCATGCCACCCTAGGAACCGTTTAAACCGGTGTTATGTTCCTTGATTATGCGTCACGGTTGGGGTTATGGGACCCCCTCGATAACCCGCTTAGCGCTAAAGCTTTTCTAGCGAGGCCCGACATTGGTCTTACATTTGCCTAACAACTAAAACTGGCCGAGGGAGTAATTAACCCGAGGATTTATTAATCAACCCCCCTGGGCCAGCGCTCATTTGAGTGTTGGTCCAAACTAGAGTCGTGTGCGGTGCCTTGGCAACTTGGGTTTTGGTCACTGTATGCTGTGCTCATCCGGTCGTGGCCTGAGACTAGATACGCGCGGCTACTGTCAGGGTTTCGGCACACCGGGAGGTCTTGCTGGATTAGTTTTACCTTAGTCGGAATATCTTGAGCACGGGATTCCGATAATACTCCGGTCTTCCCACCTTGGAGTTGCGACTCTGCAGATCGTGAGCTTGTGATGGGCTAAGTTGGGACACCCCTGCAGGGTTTTGATCTTTCAAAAGCCGTGCCCGCGGTTATGTGGCAGATGGGAATTTCTTAATATCCGGTTGTAGAAGACTTGACACCATGTTCGTAATACACTACCAGCGTGAGTAACCGTGATGGTCATTTTCTGAAAGGGGTTCGGGAAGTGAACACGGTTGGGTTATGAATGACGTGCTTAGATAGGATCACTTCGTGATCACTTTGACGTCCGTGGCACTTCTCTTCTCGCTCTAAACACGTAAGCTAGTGCTAGTGCAGCTGCAACCTTGTTCTTTAGCCTTGTTCCACACCCAAGGCTTAGATAGTTTTGCTACCCGGGAACGGGATTGCTGAGTCCTCTGTGGCTCACAGTTTCTACACACCACCAGATGCAGGTACCATGGTGAACTACACAGGCGATGGCACAGAGTTGTACTAGGAGTTCGACGAAGAACGTGGGCGATACTACGTGTCATACCCATAGGATCAGTAGTGGCTTCTACTAGGGGTGATTCGGACCTTGTGGCTTTATTTATGGTAATTTTTCATTTGGATCTTCGTCCGCAGTCGGAATGTGATGTTATTTGGATGATGAATGTTTTTGTAATGCATTGTGTGACGTGGCGAGTGTAAGCCAACTACTCTTTTGCAATTTAATCCCTCTTTTACATGAGTTGTGCAAAGATACCATTCTTGAGATCATTCCAGTATGATATTATGCCTTTAAGTCGTGCCTCGACGCGTGGGAGGTATAATCTCATACTGGGCATTACACTGATGGAGATAGTGTTGCTGTGAAGATTGGACCAAGCACACTTGGTGGCTCTCCTGTTCGTCGGAGTCCACGAGTTTTGACAAATAAGAAGCCTTCTTCGTCTCCTCTTCCAGAGCGCTCTTTGTTGAAGGAAAATAAGAAGCGTAAAGTTCCTCCTGCGAAGGTGAACAAAGGTGTGTAGAAGCGTGCTCATGTCAAAGCTGAAGATCCTGTATCTGAAGAAGATGATATCGAAGTTGATCCTGAAGATGGACATGCAGTGGTACATGTTTGTACTGTATGTGACTTACTATTCATACTTGCAATGATTTAATTGTGTCTGGGTTTGGTATGATGTCCATGTTAGGGTTAGTCATTGTTTGCATCAATTAAGAGGTGGTACTGATGTTGTTTTAAGAGTTGAACTTGTGCAATCTTTATTATTTCATCTTGCCATCAAATGTTTGTTTCGTTTTTTATATTCATTTAATTAAGCCATGTGTTCTTTATTTTCATTTTTACAGCCTGTTAGCGTTATGGGTCTAGTTAAGCCGGTGAGAGGAAATGCCGGAAAAGTTGCTTTGGATGAAGGTGACCTGCAACGATTGAATTTAACTGTGCGATGTTCATTGGGAGAGATTGGTGCTTGTGCTAAATTGCTTGAGAGTCGCCATGTTGATAGGGTTCATGCAACTGGCTTTGGTTCTATCTTCAAGTGGAAGGTGAGGTCGAACATTTCCTGCCCTTTGATGGGAGTTCAATACCTAAAGATAGATCCTGATATGATGACTCTTGACATGGGTGAGGCTAATAAGAAGCTTCGCGTCACTAGCGATGGTATACAACAATTATTTGGGTTCCCTTGTGGTGGTCGTTCTTCGCCAAGGCCGTCAGAGGACGGATATGACGACGCTCTGATGAACTTAAGATCGAAGCTTGACATTAGGAGGAACAGAGATATCAATACAAAGGATTTGAGGGACAGGCTCAAGGTGCTTGTCAAGGATCCTAGCAAAGATGATCTTGCTCTCAAAGTGTTCTTCATTATTGTGTTTATGAAGGTTGTGTTTCCTGGTGCCGCCCCTCATGTTTCCAGGGAGATAGCAATGTTTGAGGATCTCGACATTGATGACATGGCTGATATGGATTATTGCCAGCTGATGGTTGACGAGTTTAGAAGGACTGTTGTTAGGTACCAAGATGGTGTTACCCTTGGGAAGGCAATCACAGCCTGTGCTATAGGGCATGTACTAATGTACCTTGACGGCGTTATCCGTGGTAAGTCTCCGGAACCTGACATGCGAGTCCCCCGCATATGTTTCATGGATCCTGGCAAGCTTTCCGATCCGGCTGATGCAGATTTGATAAAAAAGGCAACGCAGATCCAAAGACTTGGGTGTTTGGGAAGCTTCCAGTCAGTTTTATTTTTGTCGTGTCTTGCGGGCATTTTTTTATTTAGGTATAGCTATTTTGCTGGAGAGAACATGTGTACTGCAGAGTTACCTGTGTAGATTTTGTTATTTCTTAAGCTTTGTGAGGTTTAGGTATGATTTTTAGTACTGTTGTGTCATGTGTGGTTGAACTGAATCTCATGTTCAACTAACCTGTTTGTAAATACTAACAAATTGGCACTGATAGTGAAAGATTATTAGTGCCGTTGATTTAAATATGTTAATATAATGTTTTATTTTTCCCTATTTGTTGCATTGATTAATTAACTCTTTTTCCCCTTGTTTGTAGTGGAAAACTCAAGAGGAGGTTGTCTTTTTCCGAGTGTATAAACGACCAGTCTTGGAGATGCCGTCATCTTAGGTTCCCGTGATTTTATCTCTGTGCGATGAGTTGAGAGATGGCCGTGGTATTGAGGGTGCTAGTTATGTTCCCCCTGGCCCTAGTAATGCTAGTACTTCAGAGATGCAGGGTTTTGGTATTGATGTAGCTGTTTCTGTGTTGGAGCGCGTTGAGCATATTTTTAGTAATGTTTGTTCTGAGCTGCAAAAGGTCCCAACTATAGTTGAGCGTATAAGCTCTATTAATGGTATCCTTCCTCAAGGTCATCAATTAAATGCCGAGGAAGCGGTGGACTATATTGAGATGGAGATAATTTTAATTAGTGATATGCGTCATGGTGCTGCTCAACTAATTCAGAGCTCGGTTCGTCTATTGAACAACTTGAAGCATTTCAAAACTATGCAAGACTGTCGCTGCAAGCCATATGAAGAAAGTGCCAATGTTGTTATCCGGTAGATTGAGCAGGATGAGGCTGTTGCCACCTACAACAGGCTAGTGATGGTACCGAGGCTAATGTTTCTGATCACCATACGGATGATGTTGGCTTGGACACCCCTGTTGTTGATGTGAGTCAGTCCTTCATGTTTGTAATTTTTACTATGTTGTTATGCCGTTAGTATTGTAGTTGAACTTTCTCATCTTCATCTGTTTATTAATTTTTCTTTCATGCAGGAGACCACTCATAATGTTGAGGCTGCTATTGACTGTGGAGTTAATGACCCATCTACTGATAAATGCAAGTTCATTTTATTTTTATTGTGTTTATATATATTATTGAATTTTCATGCGCACCAATGTGCACATTTTTCTATCCCACACCGTTAAGAGTTTGTAGGTGATACCTACCTTTTTGTTTATCTATATATAGTATTGTAGTGTGGTTTAATTCCTTGTGTTTATTGTTGCTAATAATAGCATTGTTTTTTACTTCATTACTATGAATCAGGGTCCTGTTGTTGGCGATGAGCCTTGTTCGGCCATTAGTGATGTTCCTTTGAGTGGTAGTAGCAGCAAGATCGGTGATGTTGCTGTGAATGCTGTTAAGGTTTGTTTTTCTGTGCTTGCATTAATTTTATATGCGGTTTTCTCTGCTGTTTCTTTGTAGCTTTAACTGTTAGCATGTGCACCTCTTGCTAGCTTTTTTGATCGTTAGTTTTGCTCATATTATTCACTTTCTGAATTTTTATTTTTTCAGATGAGTGATGTTGAGCGTGAGGCTGCCGTTAGTGTTGGAGATGATGCGTGTGGTGTTCCATTGAGCAGTGGGCGCGATGTTGGTAGCAAAGTTGCTGAAGAGGATGTTGGTGCTCCTAGTATACTTGATGCCAAATTGTCTGGTGTTGGTATTGCTGGGAATGAAAATCTTTCTGATTGTGAAAATTTCCCATCGGAAAATTTCCCGCCTGGAGGGCTTGATTACGGTGATACATTGCAAGAAGCCTCTAGCGTGGAGGATGTGCCATCTGAGGATGATGATTTACTTCTTTTGATTTCTTCTGGCCCGTTGACACAGGAGGCGCTCCTGTCATCCCAGGATTTTCTTTCTTCAAACCCTAAAAGCACAGCCATATTGTTGTCCTCACAAGATCTTCCGTCGTGAAACCCAGAAACTGGAGGCATATTGGTGTCAACACAGGAACTCCCGTCGTCAAACGCTGATAGTCCAGGTAAGGACTTGTAAATGAGGTGTACTTCTCATTTACGGCATTTTGGACATGTTCACTTGTAGTTCTTGTACTTATTATGTTTCTTCTTTTTCTGCACGGAGAAGGTGCTAATGTTGTTAAGGTTCATTTATTTTTCTTCTTTGTTACGAGGTTCCACACGAACCGTGGGAAACGGTTAGTTTGGTATTTTGCCCGTATCATTTTCGTCTCTTTTACTTTCTCTCATATGACTATTGTTGTTATTGCAGTAGTTTTAATTCATGTCATCTTTTGTGTTTTCCTAGTGACCAGCCGATGTTTCAAAATAGCGAATGTGATGCCAGTGTTGGTTCTATTGCTAAAGCGTTTGTTCCCCACTGACGTTGTTTTATATTCTCAACATCAGAAGTATCGAGACATTGACAAGTTGATAGTTCCCAGATGGGTGACGGTCAGTATTTTGCTTTCTAGATAGGATGATAAGTTATTTTAGCAATTTTCAAACTGTTGTTGTTCTTTTTGTACAACAGACCAAGATATGTGATGGAAATATTGACGCCAATGTGCTAAAGTGGTTCACGAGCTCAAGGGATGATGGTTTTGATCAAGTAGGTGAACTTGAACCTATTGTACTCATAAATTACAACTTTCATGTTTTCTTGCAAGTTTTGGAGGTGGGAGTGAACTTGAGTAGCCTGCTTTTTAACGCTTGTACTTATGAATGATGTGTGCTTATTTTTTTAAAGTTGCACTTATTGTTGCGAGGAAATTGAACTGATATGTTTGTTGCAAGTTTGGGCGATGGATATAAACTTGAGTAGCATTTATTTTTTGTAGTGGGTTGCTTACTCAATTAGAACTCATGATTATCTGATTTGTTTGTACTTCTGGATTTCAATTTCCCCCTTTTATTTTATTTTATTGTTTGGAGGCTGAATTTTTTGTTTCATTATGATTTGTTAAATTTATTTTTCCTCTGCGATTTTTTTGTCATCTTCTTTTCCCTACTTTTGATCCGCCGCCATTTGCGGCTGCCATGAAGCCTAATGATGAATCTGGGCATTGGTGCTTGATTATTATGAATTTGAGGTTCTGTCGTTTTGAGTGCCTTGATTCACTCCTCGATGAAACCTGGAGTGATGCAGTTAGATTCTTAAGGACTATGACAGGTAACATAAAGAAGCTTTGGAGGGATTCCAGCATAGACAGGGCCAAACCGTTCTCGCCGGCGCATATTGATGTTTTCCCTTGTGAGTTTGTGTGGGTGCCACAGTAGAAAAACACGTGAGTATCCTTTTTAATGATTTTTATTAGTTGTTTTTGTTGCCGGGAGGATGGTGTTCCTGTATTTTCAAAATTGTGATGTACCCTTTTGTTAACAGGCATGATTGTGGCTTCTTTATGCTACAAAACTGCAAAACCTATCATTACGGGGGCAATGGTGTTATTGAAATGTTGGATTATAGCCATGAAGATATTCTTGATATTAGAAAGACTTTGTTGTATACTTGCGCAACTAGCGATGTGTTTGATGTTGACTTCCGGGGTTTGTTTGGCATCGAACCTTGTACGTATGCATGACATTTATGCATCGAACCATGTACTTCTTGATTAGTACTGTCATGAATTATGTATTTGAACTTACGCTTGATGCGTTCCTTCTTTTTTTATTTTGCAGGTGAGTGGCTGGATCTTAGTGAGCATGACTACATGATCTTTGGCAGCCAGTTCTCGGAGCTCGAGGGTGTAGCTATTGATTTTAGCCAGGGGCGTTCTCCCGAAAAGACAAGATCTGGTGTTATGAAGGGGTGGTTGGGAGCTCTGAATGGTTCTACGGCTGCTTGTGCAGAGAGCCCCTCGACACCCAAGAATCCCATTGTGGAATTGATAGATAGTGATGACGATGCGTTTGACAAGATTGCTGGCATTGGAAGAGTCACCAGGAGCGCTGCTGCCAAGGGTTTACCCCCCCTTGCTGAAATAGTGGCCCGTAGAGCTGGTGTTGCTAGGAAGGATCCTGCTCTGGAATCTGGCAATGTTACAAGCACGAAGCGTGCACCCAGATCTCCTATAAAGTTTTGCTCCCCTGTGCAGCAGCTTCACCCTCATAAATTCCCTCACGTGGACAAGGCTCGCAAGTTGTATAAGCTTTTGCTTAGTGATGAAGTACTTGAGAAGTATGCCAACTGAGTATCTCTCATTATGTTTCCTCTTCTTTTCTTCTGTTGTTTCTAACTGCTATATAAATATGACCTGAACTATTCCTTTTTATACATCTTGAACTGCTATGAATGCCTTATCTTGCTTCGCCTGCTTTTTGTTCTTTTGTGTGCTGCAGTAATGCATTCTCAATGATACCTCAGCCTGATAATAACGTAACTAGCTTCACTGGGAAACACATGTGGGAAGTTTTTGCACCTGGGCAAATGATGGAGGGTGATATAATGGACTTCGTTGATTGGAAGCAAGATCCCGAGAGAAATGATGATTTTGAATCTGGAAAAAGGGTATTGCCGAGTCCATATTTCATCATGGTAATCAATTAGATCGTTTGTTTCTGTTAAACAAGACTGCCTATTGTTTTACGAGTTTTAGTAATACTTTGCTTGTTGATCCTTTCCCCCTGTCTATTTCTTTTCGGCTTTTTGTAGGTTGTTCTTCACTGTATGTTTTACGGTGCTAAAGATAAAGAGTTTAATGTGGAGAGTGCAACTAGAGATTTCAAGAGCTATGTTAAAGATGAGGAAGACTTGCTCACTGCCGACCTTGTGAGATGTACTAGCTGATTTTTGGTTTTATTTTTTTTGTTGTGATGCTGGTTTTTATTTTGAATATTTAATATCTATTTTTTGGTCATATGTTTTTAGATCATGATGCCTCTATTCAAACCTATGGTTTTATCAAAGGATAGGAAAGTGAACCACTTTTCCTTATATGTCATGAACCGGTACCGAAGTAGTGTTGACATCCTTGACCCTTTACCTTATAAGAAGAACCATCGTCCTTCAAAGAACACCTATCATAAAGACTGCGAGAAGATTGTCAGTGACATTTATTATCTGTACTCGATTAATTTTTCCGCATCTTTGTTTCTGCTTTTCTAAGACCTAAAAATGTGTGGTTTGTTTTCTTTTTTGACAGATCCCTAGATTGGTCCAAGTAATGATGGATGTGTATGGTGATGCTCAGTACATGCGAGCAAGCAGCCCAAATGGGAGGTCTTTGCAAAGAAACCAATGTTTGTCAAGGTTCCACTTCAAGGGCCGAATGAATGTGGCCATTATACTCTGAAGTTTGTGGGGACCTATGATGGTGAAAAGATCGTTGAGAACATTCGAAATAATGAGCTTTTCACTTTCTTTGTTTGGCTTATTGTGTATTCTTTTTTTATGTGTCGTGATTTTTGATAATTTTTTATTGTTTTGCAGCCTCGTATTATTGATTGGAACATTGAGGATCTGTATAAAGTTGTGTTCAACGGGAATAACTAGCTTCTGGTGACCGAACTTCCCAAGGAGGTTCAGGCTTTGGCTCCTGATGCATAGAAGAAGTGGTCATCATTTGCGTAGTGAATGGGATAGTCGTGTGATATAGCTCTTGAAATCATTGTAGGCTTTGTTTGTAGTGTTTGGATGTATTGTCAACTACTATGTAATAACCGGTATATTTTGTGATGTGTCCAAGTGTGGCACAACGTTTAACATTTTTTCCATGATGATAGCGTTGTTGAATAGCTGTTTCACTTGTGTATGTTTCGTTGGGAATTCGTTTTGGTTAAGTTTTATTTGTTGTACTGAAGTATTATACACTAGTTGAACTGAAAACACCTTTTTCAAGTGCATTACGAGTTGTTGCTGAAAAAGTGACATTTATTTTATTTTCATCTGTCCGTACCTAAGTTGGACCTTTATTGTTTCTGTACACTCTTTTCTTGTACTTATTGTATAGTTCTGCGAGTACTGAATTGTAGTATCATTTAGCGTAATTCTTTTAAAATTTGGTGTCATAATAGCACTTGTGGATCTAGCGTGAGTGGGTGATGCTTCATTGTTATGTAGAACTGATGTCATATAATGTATTTGAACTGAAGTTTTTTTTGGGATTGAAATTATTTACGAAGAAGTTGCTACGTGATCTCTAGCCAGATTTTATTTAAGTATAAGAAATTTAGCAAAATTTGAGAGCCAAATTTTTGTTTCAACTTCTTGAATTTTAGTAGTTGAACTTCATAGTAAAAGTTAAAGCACTCGCACTTGATTAAATTAGCTACATTTGACAGATAGCTGTATTAAGTTCATAATTACTTGACTAATCAACGTGGACTGATGCTTCTGTTGTTTGTTTTTGTGTATTTTTGTCCTTGGTTGAACCATAATCTACTTGGTTGAGTCTTGGCCTTCTTTCTCAAGGCATTAATTTGTATCATCGTAGCACTTACCGAATAAATTAAGTTGTACTGAGATTTCAATTGTGCTAGTACTTTGATCATTTTTTTGGTTGCTTGAAACTAGTACCTCACTGGTCAATGTGGGTTGATGCTTCTGTTGTCTTTCTTGTGATTTTTCTCCTTGGTTGAACCGATATCTTTTTGATTTAGTTTTTGCCTTCTTTTTTTCTAGGATGTGGTTATTCTCAAGGCATTATTTGGTATGATCTTAGTACTTTCCGTCTAAAATTAGTTGTACCGAGATTTGAATTGTACTAGCACTGTTATTCTTAGTGTGTCATTGTTTTAGGGAATGCGAACTGAGGCTTCGCGTTCCTTTTTATGTTGGTAGAATGGATGTACTGTGTGTTCAAGTGCACCCGTACTTTCACTCTTAGTATGCTAGTGGCTATGAAGTATGTACTGATGGTTCCTGGCTTTTCCTGTTGCTGTTAGTAATTTTCTAACGACCATAAGCATGATGCTGTTAGTATTGGATCTTGTCCTTGGATGACTCTTTTTAGTGCTCTTGTGAAACTAAAAACTGATTTTTTTTAGTTTGATAGTACTACCGTACAGGACTAAGCTATACTGAGCATCCAAGGATACTATTTGCTGATGTCCTTTGTCTGCCACTGTTTTTGTGAAAATATCCATGTGTGATAGTGCTGCATAGCAGCCAAAAAGTTTCATATACAACCTACTTCAACTTCAACTGATTGGTAAACAAAATATGAAGCTAGCAAACTTGTTCAACGACATAAGCAAACTTGTTCAATGACATAAGAAAAATTGTTCAACCCTGACACAGATGACACAAGCAAGCTGGTTCAACCTAACAAAAGCAAACTACAATTTTGAAACAACAAGATAAAGGACAAACACAAGTGCAAGCAGTACGAAGGCAGACTTTGAAATTCTCCTCATTCCACATAGTGGCAGTGGTAGTAGGGGTCAGCCTCCTGCTTTTTTGAAATTTTCGAACCTCTTGTGATGTTGTCGATTATCCTCCATGACTTGTAGGTGGCATATGCATCTATTGTTGCGTACTCGATGAGGTAATTTGGCAGTGGGCTGTCCCCCCATAGTTCATGGTCTTCCTTGTTGTTGATCTTCTTCTTCATTTTGTAGTAGAATGGGTGGACGACGCTGGCTGCAACATCAGCCAAGGATTCATACTTTTTTCCGTTGCCTGGGACTCTCCATTTGTGCTGAATGTCAATGTACTTGTTGGGGTTTATCTCCAAACCAGACATCTTCAGCATGTTCTTGTCACTTTGAATGCTGAAATCGGCAAAGGTGAACAACTTCTCATCCTATATGAACTCTTTCAGGAGCTTTGGCCTGCAAGGGGAGAGACATATTGAAGCTTAGTGTTTGTTTTTAAGACTTAATTCTTATGTTTTTTATTGTCTACAAGTGATGAATCCATGAAGTAGATGCTTATAAAGTACAAGTCATGGATGAATGTAGTTCAGAAACTAGTACACAAAGTTCTGAAATTAAAATCAAGTACACCATGTTATTTTTCTTTTTGGAATATACAGTTTGAGTCAATGATCTAATTTCTTCTTAGTGCTAGTTTAGTTTTATTTTTGTTCAATAAAATAATATATACCTCTGCTTCACCAAGTTCTTAGTTTTTTCGATGGTGAAAATAACACCAGACCAAGTTCAGAAAGATCTTTTAATACATCGAGTTCAAAAACTATAGTATTGAATCAAGATCAGAAACTACACTGGTACATCAAGTTAAGAATATAGTTTTTGAATCAGGTTCGTTGTGGCAACCGCCCAGTGGGTGGCATTGGCGGTGGCCTGGAACAAGGAACCGTCTAGGACTTTTTTAGGGTTATTGACTGGTCGCACTGAGTAGTATTGTCAAGGCGTACTTATCAGCTGCTTATTTCACTTGCATGTCTCAGAGTTGTTAATGATGGCATTTTTGTACTATTTTCGAGTGACGAAATACTTTTTGCGATGTTTTTCAGTGTGGGGGTTAAGTTTTATTTTGCACTAAAGTCTCATACACTACTTGAACTGAACACTTTTTTCAATGCACCACACTAAGTTTTTACTCAAAAGTGTAATTTTTTTATTTTCATCGTTGCCAGCCTAAGTTTGGCTTTTGTAGTTTTGTACCCTCTTCTTTACTATACTTACTAGATGACCCGTTGCACCAATGGCGCAAAGGCCGAGAGCAAACCAGGCATTCAAACCATGTAATTAAGAATATTTAGAGACCGGTGATCAACAAAAGGCATCAATGTTGTTGTTTCTGAGAGAAGATCAGCATCTTTTGTACTCCCTTCGTAAACTAATATAAGAGCGTTCAGAATACTAAAATAATTATCTAAACGCTCTTATATTAGTTTGCAGAGGGGGTACCTATTTTCACAGCTAATTCTACTAAAGGGGTCATATTCTTGATATAACAGAAAAGGAGGCACCAAGATAAAAAACAATTGCATATCTGTTTGTAATCAAAAGAGAGCAAGCAGCACTATGCATCGCAGAAATCATAACCATAATTATTCATATCTGAAACAAGTACAAGTAGTAAAATTGAACAACAAACATCATTGCCTTCCTTGATCTCTAGTTTTACACTGCTGGTCTAACACGACCCAATCAGAAAAGAAGAATGAACTTGCTGGAAGGCTATAGGGAATGATTCAACATTGATATACTCATCACCGATTATAAATGCATTAATATTTGATATCCTACAAATTTTGTGCGTCAGGAATTTCTCTTTCAATTAACATGTACAATGTATAAATGATTTAACCTGCCATGTAAAGGCAATAAAAACCAAAAATCACATGGGTATTTGTAAGCATTATAATGTGGTACCAAAAATTACTAAAAGAGAAAGAAAGAAAATTAAGGTCATGTGCATTGATACATATATGGTAGTTTAGATGGATGACCCACACTGTTTATAGGAAGAAATAATCCACAAGGGAATACAACCCACTGCCGAGCGCATCATGGATGGCACAAAAACATTATGAACATGAAGTCTAGTATGCAAGTTATAGGTGAGATCACAGATTAATAATGACGTCTTCAAAGGGAGTGAACAGTGAGACGAAGACGTTTTGGAATGCGTCTGAAGGCGTAGTTCTCAGAGTGGAGCAGAGCACCAAAACCCAATGCATGGTTGGATGGGATTGGCATTCCTGAACAGAATCAAATCTGACATTCATCATTTTTATCTAATAATGTAGCAATCAATTGTATATGAACCCAAATAATTAACAGAAAACTTATTACCAGAACTACATCTCAGTCGTATGGTAATTAATCAAAAATACTTGTAACTAAAATTAGAGAAGAACAAAAGCAAAATTGTGTTTCTGTAAGCTAGGTGGAACTAAAATTATAGAGAACAAACTACCCCTATTTCTACAAGCTCAAACAAATCTGGCAACCATCTATATGCAGAGGTATTTTTAAAGCAACAAAAGTTTACTCCCTGAATATTTACAGATGATCAAGAACTAACCATCTTAATACTTGTTTGTACAATTTAACCAAATAATCACACGGGACACGACAATCCAACCTAGCATGCTACCAAACCTTGTCATTTCATAATTTTCTCAAGATTCCTAGAGAAGCCTCGCCTTTGTTGGTGTTCACCAGCACCATCTCGCCCATGGAGGGCTCCAGTACACGCATACAGCTTGGTGCCAAAGATGGATGACTATATCCACACGAATAGGAGCAACAGACAGTGGCCTCAAGTTAAATAATGTCACAAAGGTGAAGGCCAGTAAGATTATAATGATGACCTCAATCTTCACTATAAATAAAAGGTCATCCCAACCAATAATATCCATGGCATTAGATTCATATATGCAGATACTTAACCTTAGAGAGAGCACTTCATATAGTAAGCTGGATTTTTTTTTACAGTTGGTAAGCCATCTAATATTGTTTTGATGATACTAATTCCTTCAGTGACATGTGAACAAATGCCATAAAGAGTGATAAACTCTTTCTAAAGAAGTTTCATAGTGGTTTGTACTTTGTACAACTATACTACACTTTTTACATAAATCTTGGAGCAAAGCAATACGTGAAATAAAAAGGGCATGACGTACCTTAAGATTTTATCAGGAAACAATAGGCATGTATGTAATCATCTCTTTGATAGGTGGAATAAATTCGTTGACGAATGGGTGAGGCATGGACAGTAGCCAGAGTTGTGTGTACTTGCGGGCGGGGCGGACGGACGATGTGGTGTGCGGCTGCGGGGAGGACCGAGTGCAACCGCCTCAGAGAGACCCTTCTATTCGCTGTCCTGTATGGGGGCAGAATTTAAAAGCACAATACACATCTGAAGTAGAAGAATTTATTCTTCTGAATTGATATGGCATGGGACTGCTCTGGACAACGATGGCACAAAAGGGACTTTGTATCGACTTTACATGAACACAAAATCCATTATCATAGTGCATAAAAAAGGGACTTTGTATCGACTTTACATGAACACAGAATCCCTAGCATACATTTACCAAGATGTTCAATACTAATTCCCCTCCAATCTGTATGAATCATTAGTATAAAAGAAGACTTTGTATCGACTTTACATGAACACATAATTTATGCTTCAGACCCATGCGTACCAAAACAACTATCCTTGCCTAGCAAAGGCCAAAAGTTTGTTCACTTTGGAACCAAATACAAACTAAATCATCACGCATAAACTGGTTGAGTTATGGATGTGCCAAATAATTACTACAATACAGTAGCTCTGAAATTATTTTACAGGGAGTGAAAAAAAGAATCTGTTCAGAAG
Organism: Secale cereale; assembly: GCA_902687465.1. Classification (NCBI taxonomy): domain Eukaryota; kingdom Viridiplantae; phylum Streptophyta; class Magnoliopsida; order Poales; family Poaceae; genus Secale; species Secale cereale. Next base: position 383,053,893 of record LR738710.1, on the reverse strand, counting down.
GAAAAAATAATCATAGTCTATTCATACATGGCAGTATATATAGATTCCTAGCCAAAAATTACAGCCTATACTAATACACAACTCGATATCAAGATCATCAGGATAAATAATTTCCTTATAGAATCACGTATGGTTGTGCAGCTAATTAAACATCCAGATAAATATAAAGGATATACCTTCTTTTCATCTGACAATATCCAGTAATCAACCACACTAGTGATATCTTGAAAGGAGTTTGTGCCTGTGAGAGGGAGGATCTTCTGAAATGTTTAATCTAGTTATCCTTGCCTTCCTCTGTAGATAACCGGGTGCAGTACTGATTGTTCACAAATTCTGCAGTATAGAGTTAATATGTAGTATGTTGAGAGTAGGATCAAACAAAAACATTTTTCACAAGAAATGGAAAGAGGGTCCAACATTGCAAATACATAATAGATCGGACAGAAAATCAAAAGCTTGTAGACACAGACACAAATAGTTGGTACCCAGACCTTCACATCGGAAATGACTTAAATTTATTTTTTCCTTAGATTGCAAGGATCAGATCATTATATTACTTAGTACTGCTCACAAAAAGGTCCAAGTGCAAGTACACACGCCAATGGAAGACCAACTACATGCACAACGACACACGACCTGCTATATTTTCTTCATACTTTTTGCTTTCATTCCCACACAATGCCTGAAACCAACAAGCACCAGGATGGCGATTAGAACTCTGAATTTCACCCGCAGATCAAGGTGTAACACACACAAAGCTTCGATACGAAATTCAGTTAGCGTTTGTCACTTCCGACGGTCGACCTCCTCTCTGAGAAAAAGGCAGCCCCTCCTCCCCGTCATCCTTCTAGAAAGTGCATAAACTAGGACTTATAATTAAGAAATTGCCACACATCAGTAAGCAAGCACACATCACACATGCAGCAAGCAGTGCAGGACCATGGAGAGCATGAGTAGAGACGATGCATCACGGTGGCGCCCTGCACACCTCATGTGGAGTACGGAGAGGAGGAAGAGGCCTAGCTCGGCTGGTGTCGTTCTTCCAGGGCACAGACCGGCACAAGAAGATGGCATCGCAAAATCCTCCCAGGGGTTGCGCCCGGAGGTGGGGCTTGATTGGCTAGCCATGGACGTTCTCATCCCATCTCCGTGGCCGGTCTCCCCCTTTTCCTCAATCTCTACATCCTCTCCTTCCTTCTCTCTCCTGCAGGGACGGATCCATGGGGTCGCCCTCTGACTGGAGGTTCCCGCCGCCGCCGGATAACCTCGCCTTTGTGCCCACATGCCTCGTATCCGTCGAGATGGGTGAGATGCGGGAGGAGGGACGTGACAGACGCGGGAGGATGGAGGAGGAGGGAATTGGGTGTGAGTGCGAGGCATACGGCGGCATGAGATGAGGCGGCGGTGGCGGCAGGAGACGAGGCAGCTATGGGGGTCGCGGGCTAGGCTAGGTCTTTTTCTCTGTAACAACCTCATGTAGACCCTGGCCAGTTGTGGAGCTCAATAACAACCTAGATTATGTATGAACATCCGAGAACCAAATCATTAGTTTTCCTAACATTACGCATCTAGGGGATGTGGGGAGGATAGGAGCATAGCCGCGACAATCGTTGCATTGTTGTATACCAATGATGGCCGCTATCATAGCCGGCATAGGGATCACCTACCACTCAAAACCCAACCATTCCATGGCATACCTCATCATCTGCAAAACAGCAAAGTCGAAAAATAATTTTGTAAGCAGTTAAATCTCTTTGAGGTAGGCATTACAACAACCAGCAGGTTGTGCTGCCACCTCCACACAAAGTTACTAATTCATATCAAAGAAGGAATCACATCATGAGATGGAAACAAGACAACAAAATCACTAATTTGCGCACTCTGCACACGGAACACCCAACGCCGGTGTTGCTTCTCTCAGGTGGAGGCCAGCTCCAAGACCCAACTCCGGGTTTCAACAATTTGACTAACACAAAACAAATTATTAACATCCAGCATGGATATACGTCTACTGTACAACAACTCTTTCGAGGAAATTTTGTTTTTGTTCATGGTAAAAAATTGTTTTTTGTTTACATCACTGTGGATATAGGTGTACTACAGCAGCAGAAAAACAAGATTGCTGAAATAATCTCCACAGAATGAACATCACAATCTGTGTGCATTGACTAACAACTTCTAAATCTAAAAGGCCCAAGGCTTGTGCTGAAGATAAAGATTGTGTGCTTCTCAAGTTTCTTTGCTTTCACTGCTTTTGTATTGTAGTCAGGGCTATCTTTTAAGTTTTTGTGATGTGTGAGTGGTGGACTGAAGTGAAGCAGAAAAACATAGATGGCGCAAAATCCAAATTCAGACCAGGAGTTGTTTGTAAATGAAGGCCTAAAGTTGTAATCCACGTCAACCAGGGGCAAGTACTCCCTCCGTCCGGAAATACTTGTCACCAAAATGAATAGAAAGGGATGTATCTAGATGTATTTTAGTTCTAGATACACCTCTTTTTGTTCATTTTGATGACAACTATTTTCGGACGGAGGGAGTATAATTTTACAATTGTAACTGGATGCAAGGAGTAACACATCGAAATTGAAAAGAGAGACAAAACATGTGAATGATCAATGTCAGCCATATTAATCCTACTTTCCGAAAACATGAATGAGATAACTATAAAACATAGGCAGTACGCTGGAATTAAGCTAAGACACGATTACACAGACTTAATGTCTCAATCCTAACTTAAACCGGGAGTTATTTTCATATCAATCCCTTTTTTATAGGTATGAGTTCTAGATCACGGATAAACAAGTTATCAAGTACAGAATCAATTCCTCTTGACAAAATACATCAAAGAAAATGGGCAAAAGGAAAATAAATTTAAATATATTGATGCTCCAGGACTTACAAATGTTTTTGTCACTAAATCTGCTACAACGCACAAATATGCAAGAACAGCCGCTGCAAAAAACACATCTCGTACCAGAATTTCCATGAGATATGTTAAGTTTATCGAATAAAAATTGATAGGAAGGTCTATCCTGAAAATCCTACAGCTGAAAGGAGGGTAACACGTCAGGCAAACGAACAAAAGGCTCATATGTAAAGAAAGTAGCTCCAGGACAAACCTGCCCCCCTTCTCGATGAGGAAAAAGCGAAGTGCCAAACAGCCGAAAAGACAACAAAAAGGCTTCTAGTAATCTAGCTAGATCCGAGAGCATCTTCTAAATAGGAATAGACAGAATCCCCTTTGCAGGAACATATGCGAGGTACGCAACAAAATCAACAAAACAAAACAAAATCCACTATAGAAGCCTAGCAAGATGTGAGCATCAGGTAGACAAAAGAAATAAAAATCCCCCTAGCAGATACCTAGCTAGACCTCATCATCTCTCTGAAAGGAAAAGAAGAGGATGAAGCACATAACAGAGGAGGGCAGGGGGTTGAGGGAGCAGGAGGAGAGGTGGAGCGGGGAGCTAGAAGAGAGAGCTCACATGGGGAAGAGGCAGTTCCATCCCGACCTCCTCCAGTCTACAGCTTTTTTGACCTTGTGGCACCTACGTCGGCTCTTTGATGGTGAGCCATTTAGCCTCCTCCCATGATGACACAACCTGCTCTTGCTCGACACCACGGTCGCCGGCGACAGGGGACCAGCCAGTAGCTCATCCCGTCGGCTTGTCGACAGCTCCCCAAGCAAGCCTTGGCCAAGCGAACGTTGGCGTTCCATCTCATTCTCCTGCTGGCCGGCGGCGCCCCCCGAAGATCCTTGTCAACCGAGCGCAAGGCGCGGAACAAATCATCATGGCGGGAGGCGGCGGGGCCGAGGCTGGCGGCGGCCGCCTGGACGAGGCCCTCGGCATCCGTCGCTCCACCAGCCTCTACTACTTCCTCCTGCCGGCAGACTCCCCATGCCTTCCTTCCCTCGCCCTGGCCCGACTACCGCCATGGCATCTAAGGAGGGAAGGCGGATGAGGCAGGCGGAGGGAATGAGAGGCACGACGATCGCGGGGATCAGCAAGAGACGGATCCATGGGGTCGCCCTCTGCCTGAAGGTTCCCGCCACCGTCGGAGAACTTCGCCTCCGTGCCCACACGCCTCGGGTCCGTCAAGATGGGTGAGATGTGAGAGGAGGGGCATGACCGGCGCGGGAGGATGGAGGAGGAAGCGAGCCTAGAGGCGGCGGCTTGGGGACCGGAGCGATGCAGCTTCGACCCTGAGCACGCGGGAGGCGGCGGAGCTCCTAGGGAGGACGCAGGGCTACGAGGAGGGATGAGGGAGGGAGTGGTGGCGGCAGACAAGGGAGGGATAAGGAGGAGGCAGGGAGTGGCGGCTGTGGATTGGGGATAGGGTTTGTGCGGTTGTGCCCGCGGCGCCCACGACGCGTACGCGTGCACGCGGCACGGCAGGACAGGCTACCCCGCCCACCCAACAAACTGGCACCCAGCCAATTCGATCTAAACCGAGCCCACAGGTCACACACTATCCAGATCTCACCACGTGGTCAAAACGGCAGAAGCCAATTCCCAGCGAGATCCAACGGGGAGCAGGCAAAAAAAGACTTCGTTGACCAGCATCGAGCGGCCATCGAAGGATAAAATCGGGGGAGCTACGTGGAGGCTGTGGTTGTGCCTAGCACTCCTTCAAGCTTTATATGTTCAATGGTTTAGTGCTGTGTGTACTGAATTGTAATTTCATGCAGCGTATGGTTTTGAAAATTGGTGTCACAATATATATATGACTCCTCTTTTGTACTCCTGGGAGTATGTACTCTCATCCTCAATACACCTCATATATGCATTAATTATACCTTTTTATCATTCTCAATATACTTCATTAAATATTTTAAGATACCCCAAAACGAGTTTTGTTGAAAAAATATCATCTGCGACGTACTTTTTGTAATATACCTTTTTTCACGTACAAACACATCAGTATATTAAAAATAATAATGAGGTATAAAAGATTCATCTATGTGGTATATGAAGAGCGGGAGTACGTACTCCCAGGAGTACACAACCATTATATATATATATATATATATATATATATATATATATATATATATAGGATGGGTCTATTCTCATAACACCCCTTAAGACCTTATTCTCCTAACAACAGGCTTATTCTCCTAACACCCCTCCCCCACCCCTACAGACCTTCTAGCGCGGGAGCGCTCCGACGCCGGCGCCCAAATCCAACCACCAGCGCCGCCCTTCTTCCTTCCCCACTGCCTTCACCTTCCCCTCCCCTTCCCCCACCTCCACCCGCCACCAGCGCCACTCTTCTTCCTCCCGCCGCTACCTCCACGCTCCGCCGCCCCCTGCCACCAGAACCGGGCCTCCACGGCTCCCTAGCGATGCCTCGTCGTCGGATCCCAGCCTGCAAAGTTGCGACGCCCGTGCCATGCCCCGACTCCATGGACAGCCCCATCACATCCGGGAAGGAGCACGCGCCCACCACCGCTCCCGCATCTGGTGGGACCACCACGGCGCCCCACGCTACCACATCTGGACCCCCTCCCTCCGTTCACCTTCAGAACCGCGGCGGCAGGAGGAGGACGAGGAGGAGTCGCCGTGGTGGAAGAAGTCGTGGCAGCCCTGCGCCTGGTGACGGCCCTGCGCTCATCTCCTCGCCCGAGCACACCACCCACGACCGTCGTCGACTAGGCCAGGCCGCCCTTTTCTTTTCTGCTCGGCCTCCCTCTCTCTCTCATGCCTGGTTCTTCTCCCTCTCTCTCAGGTACCCTGGACCGGCCATGGCGCCATCCAGCAGGAGCTCCGCCTCGCCATGACCTCTGCCTGCTCTCCGACTCGATGCAGTGGGTCTCGAGGACCTCGCCGCTCGAACCCCGCCGTCCTCGTCCACCCGTCGCGCCGCCGACGACCAAGCTGCCGAAGCGCTACCGTCCTTCTGCCACCGCCAAACACAACGTCGTCGCACAGCCTTGCCTCCGTTCTCACGACCCTGCGCCGGCCAGCAGTAGCAGTTTGCCGTGCCTCTGCACATCCTTCTCCTTCCTCCTATTTTTCCATGTCTCCATCTCCCTCTAAGCTCCATGTTTCTTTGTTCTTTGCCTCAAACAGGAACAACTCCATGGAGATAGCTGCCGCCGTTGTTGACCCATGCACCAAGCCCCGTGCTCGTCCAAATAGCCATGGCCCCAGGCCTCGTTGTTTCCCCGCTGTGAGTAACTTCCCTCGAATCTGAAACTTAGCTGTTCTTGATTTCAGCTTTGTTCAGATCAGCGCGAGGGAGACGGTTCATCCTGTTCCGAAGCCATTTTTTCATCAGAGCTTTGTTGTAGCCCATCTGGTTAACAGCGTGTGCGCACTTCCAAGGGCTCCGGGGATCAAATCCCAGGCGCCCCTATTTCTTTTGCTTTGCTCTGTTTCTTTTTTCATCTTGTTTATGTGATGTTCAGTCAGGTTCGCTTGAACGACTGGTTCTGTTAAACTTTGTCCGCAATTTATTTCAAATGGTTTTCTCATCATTCTGGTTAGTCTAGCTTGCTGGCACCCAGGCGACCAGGGATCAAACATGAAGAAGTGATGCAGTTCTATTGGATGCCCCATTACTCAAATTTGTTGATGTTGAAAAGTGCACTTTATTGTTTCATTGTAAAATCTGCAGTTCATTACCGCGATTCAGCTGACGAAGATTGCAAATTATGTATGCTACAAAAAAGATCTCAAAATGAAGTTGGTCATAAAAAATGTAGTGGTTCACTTGGTGATCCAAAAAAAACACATCGGAAAAGCAGCTCACTTCTCAACACTTCTCAAAGTAAAAACGAATTTTGTGGTGTCTATGAAAGGTGTATGGTTCATTTTGTGGTGGTTTGTTAGGTAAGTGAACGTGCAGTGCACTTGGGTAAGAAAAAAGTCTGCTACGAAGGACTCCTCAGTATAGTTCATTTCGAACAAAATGCATTTAAAAACAAGTAAAAATGCAGTGCACTTTCGTCTAAAAAAAGTCCATTGCAAAGGACTCTTTGAAGCTGATGAGGACATCATTAACAAGGTTACACCCACAGCCCCAACTGACACATATACAGGACCAATTACTAGAGCTCGCGCACGCCAATTAAATTACCAGGTACTTTCGTTTCTTGGTAATGAATCTAATGTTCATGAGAATATGATGCTGCCTAAATTGGATACATTTGTCTTGCTTACAAATGAAGGGCCTAGCTTGGACAAGAAGGATGAACATTGGAGCAAGATCAAGCATGGAGATGATGGCATGCGCAAGGGGAACAAGAATGGAGTTTCAATTGATGATTTCAGGACTTTGAAGCCACCATAATGAGTGCGAGAAGCCTTGGACGAAATATACCAGATGCCACTTCATAAATTTCGTCCAGAGGCTATTATAGGTGCTGCGTCACCTTATTATTGGGCCAGGCCCATGTAATTTCGAAATACTTGAGTATAGGCTGTTTTTAGAGTCCGTATGTGTGGGGAAAGAAGAGTTAGGGTTGGTTTCGGACCCCTCCACCAAGGGCCACGAAATTCCCCCTTCTTTCCCTCATATATACAGCCCTTAGGGCGTCGTTTAGACTTTGGGTTTTGTTTAGATTAAAGTTCACCATAGCTGCAACTTCGCGTACTTCGTTTGTGTTCAACGACCAGACCAAGACGTCACAGAACCCTACTTGATCAATAAAGCTTTCCTCTTGAATTCGCAATATCCAGATTGCAATCTCAGTTTCTTGCTTGTTCTTCGTTTGCCTGCAGGAAACAGACCTTCGTGGTCAGGTTGATCGTGGTCCGGCGTGGTCAATAACCTCTCGAAGTTGGTTTAGCGATTGCTAAGGCGCGACGTCCACGCACGTTCGTAGTCGGATCGTCAAAGTCGACTTCATCCAAACGATAGCCACCATCTCATCGAAAGACGGGACACCTTTGCCTCTATCAAGTGGTATCAGATTTCCAGGTTGCTCGGTGAGATTTTACAGTTTTTCGTAGATTAGATCGAGTCTGTTCTTCATACCTACAGTCCACGAAAAAGCCAAAAAAAAAAATTTAGGGTTAGTTCATCCCATCCGAACCAATCTGAGCCTTTGCATAATCTTTTCTGTATTTGCTTTGTTGAATTTGCGGTAGCATCGTCGTGTCAAGTTGCTGGTCTTAGCGTCTAGTTCTTTAGAGTTTCGAGTTCTGTTCACAGTTTGTCACGTCGCCGCCGCACCATATTCATCGCCGCTGCCATACCACCGCTGCTGCCATATCCCACCACCGCCACCACATACCACCACCGCTGCCATAATCTACCACCGCTGCCATATCCTACCACCATATATCCACCGCCAATCCGAGTTCTTTTCATATTAGGTTTGTTCTCGAGATCCATCTAGGTTTCGGATTTGTGTTTCCTTGCCTGCGTAGGTCTCGAAAAAAAAAGAGTCTGGAGACCCCCGGGCAGTATTTAGGCCAAAATTTCGACAGGTGAAAATATTTTTTCCCTATCCTACTTTTGGGCTTTTCTGAGTCTTTTGAGACACGTGCCACCATACTGTTTTTTTACCGCACTTTTTCGTCGTCGCTGCCCTGATTCCGAAAAAAAATCGTCAAAAAAATTTCGTGCCTATCATCTTAGTTTGACTTGGGAAGTATTTTGAGACACTCGCCATTATAGTGATTTTCGGCCAAAAAAAAAGCAGCGCAAAAAAAGGAGCGCAAAAAAAAGAGGCGAAAAAAATCAGAGTGTGCTTTCCCCTTTATTACGTGCAGCGCCGTGATTTTGTTAGTGTTCTAGGCTCGCGTCTCTAGTACGGTCTAGCCTAGGACCAGCACAGTACCGTCGTTGAGCGTTTATTCAACTTTGCATCTCTGAATTGATTATTGCTGACCACTTTTGCTACCATCTTATAAGCCATCCCAGCTCCACATACATCTACGTCGTGCGTTTGACTCTCCCTGGTAATCGCTTTATCCAAGCTTTGAGAGTTTTGACTACCACGGTTGCCGATCACCACCTGCTGCTGGGTAAGAACTGGTAAGAATTTGAGATTTGCTTGTCGGATTTGTGACACCCGCCACCACCACCACTTATTAGTAGTCTGTAGGATCATATTCTTGTGTGTTTCTATTGCTGCTAACCATGCCAGGATCACAAGTCGACGAGACTGACTGGGAGAACTTGACGAACAAGGAGCTTCATGATAAGTTTCAGCAAATGATGAGTGTACAGGTGCAAGATGTGCTAAACACATTGGACGAGGCCATGGAGAAGATAGTTGGCATGGAGAAGACGTTTGACACAAAGCTCGATAACAAGTTTGCTGAATTGCTTTCGCGTTTTCCACCACCACCGGCTGCTGCAGCTGTCCCACCTCTTCAACAACAACAACAACAACAACAACGTCGCCTTCCGAATCAAGTGGGACGAGCACAACGCGTTCCCCTTGAGACTGGTCAAGCTTCTGGTGCTGCTGTTGATGTTTCTGTAGCTCTTGCTGCTACTGCAGAGGTGGAGGACCATTACGAGGATGAGGTTGACCAAAATCAGAACTACGTGCAACAACCAGCACCACCACCACCAGGTCGTCCTCATGCATATCATCGCAACGGTAGGGCTGCACCACCACCTGAGGTACATGACCATCTTCCTAAACTGAAATTGAATATTCCACCATTTGAGGGTAGATATGTTCCTGATATATATCTTACTTGGGAGTTACAAACTGAACAACGTTTTACATGTTTAAACTATCCCGAGGAGAGACGTGTTCCTGCTACTGTTTGTGCTTTCACTAGTTTTGCATGTGTTTGGTGGTCTGAACATTGTAGATTATATCCTGTTCCAGCTACTTGGGCTGCTTTGAAAACTGCTATGCGTACTCGTTGGGTTCCACCATATTATCAACGTGAATTACTTCAAAAACTGCAGCACTTAAGACAAGGAAAAAATTATGTAGAAGAATATTATCAGCAATTACAAACTGGCCTGATTAGATGTGGTATTGTTGAGGAGAATGAAGCTATGCTTGCACGTTTTATGGGTGGATTAAATAGAGAGATTCAGACCATTCTAGAGTATAAGGATTATACTAATATCACTCGTTTATTCCATCTTGCTTGTAAAGCTGAACGTGAAGTGCAGGATCGACAGGCATTGGCGCGGACTAACTTTTCTGCAGGTCGACCTTCATCATGGACACCGCGTGCATCCTCTACTTCCACACATTCTACTGCACCGACACCTCCATCAGCTGTTACCTCCAGCCGTGATACAAGGAAGCAGGCACAACCACCATTATCTGCCAAGAGCACACCTATTGGGCCTGCACAGAGTTCTTCTTCTTCCATGGCATCAACAGGGCACACCAGTGATATTATTTGTCGTCGTTGTAAGGGAAGAGGACATTTTGCGAGAGATTGCAAATCTCAGCGTGTGATGATTGCTACTGAGGATGGTGGATATGAATCCGCTAGTGACTATGATGAGGAGACTTTGGCTCTTATTACACGTGAAGAACACGGTGGAGACGATTCTGATTATGAGACGCAATACATGGCTCCTGAAGATGCTGACAGGTATGAATGTTTAGTTGCTCAACGTGTTTTGAGTGTGCAGGTTACACAAGCTGAGCAGAATCAGAGGCATAATTTGTTCCATACAAAGGGAGTTGTGAAGGAACGTTCTGTTCGCGTGATCATAGATGGAGGGAGTTGCAACAACTTGGCTAGCATGGAGATGGTGGAGAAGCTATCTCTCACCACAAGACCACATCCACATCCTTACTACATCCAATGGTTCAACAACAGCGGCAAGGTTAAGGTAACACGTACTGTTCGTGTGCACTTTAGTATCTCTACATATGTTGATTATGTTGATTGTGATGTGGTACCTATGCAAGCATGTTCCTTATTACTTGGTAGACCATGGCAATTTGATAAAAATTATGTACACCATGGTAGAAACAATCAGTATACTCTTGTTCATAAGGATAAAAATATTACTTTGCTTCCTATGACTCCTGATTCCATTTTGAAAGATGATATTAATAGAGCTAATAAAGCAAAACAGGAGAAAAATAAGAGTGAAAATCAGATTGTGGCAAAAGAATTTGAGCAACAAATGAAGCCTACTAATAAACCATCTACTGTTGCATCTGAAATTAAATTGAAAAGTGCATGTTTATTTGCCACCAAATCTGATATTGATGAGCTAGATTTTAGCAAATCTGTTTGCTATGCTGTTGTATGCAAAGAGGCCTTGTTTTCATTCGAGGACGTGCCTTCCTCTTTGCCTCCTGCTGTCACTAACATTTTACAGGAGTTCGCCGACGTCTTTCCACAAGACGTGCCACCGGGATTACCACCTATTCGAGGGATTGAGCATCAGATTGACTTAATTCCCGGTGCATCGCTACCCAACCGCGCACCATACCGTACCAATCCAGAAGAGACGAAGGAGATTATGCGTCAAGTACAGGAGCTACTCGACAAAGGTTATATACGCGAATCCCTTAGTCCTTGTGCTGTTCCTATTATTCTAGTGCCGAAAAAGGATGGTACATCGCGTATGTGTGTTGATTGTAGAGCCATTAATAATATTACTATTCGTTATCGTCATCCTATTCCTAGGCTAGATGATATGCTTGATGAATTGAGTGGCTCTACAATATTCTCCAAAGTTGATTTGCGTAGTGGATACCATCAAATTCGTATGAAATTGGGAGATGAATGGAAAACAGCATTTAAAACTAAGTTTGGATTATATGAGTGGTTAGTCATGCCTTTTGGGTTAACTAATGCACCTAGTACTTTCATGAGATTAATGAATGAAATTTTACGTGCTTTCATTGGACGATTTGTGATAGTATACTTTGATGATATATTGATTTTTAGCAGATCTTTGGAGGAACATTTGGAACATTTACGTGCTGTTTTTATTGCTCTACGTGATGCACGTTTATTTGGTAACCTTGGAAAGTGCACCTTTTGCACCGACCGAGTCTCTTTTCTTGGCTATGTTGTTACTCCACAGGGAATTGAGGTTGATAAAGCCAAGATTGAAGCTATTGAGAGTTGGCCGCAGCCCAAAAAGGTCACACACGTGAGGAGTTTCCTTGGCCTCGCTGGATTCTATCGGCGTTTTGTGAGAGATTTCAGCACCATTGCTGCACCTCTCAATGAGCTTACAAAGAAGGATGTGCCTTTTGTTTGGGGTACTGCACAGGAAGAAGCATTCACGGTATTGAAAGATAAGTTGACACATGCTCCTTAACCCTAAAATCTAATTTTAATAAGACTTTTGAGCTTGAATGTGATGCTAGTGGAATTGGGTTAGGAGGTGTGTTATTACAAGATGGTAAACCTGTTGCATATTTTTCTGAAAAATTGAGTGGGCCTAGTCTGAATTATTCTACTTATGATAAGGAATTATATGATCTTGTTCGGACTTTGGAGACATGACAACATTATTTATGGCCCAAAGAATTTGTTATACATTCTGATCATGAATCTTTAAAGCACATTAAAAGTCAAGCAAAACTGAACCGTAGACATGCTAAATGGGTTGAATTCATAGAGACTTTCCCTTATGTTATTGAACACAAGAAGGGAAAAGAAAATGTTATTGCTGATGCATTGTCTCGTCGTTATACTATGCTTTCACAACTTGACTTTAAAATATTTGGTTTGGAGACCATCAAAGATCAATATGTGCATGATGCTGAATTTAAAGATGTATTGCAGAATTTTAAAGAAGGGAGAACATGGAACAAGTTCGTCGTTAGTGATGGATTTTTGTTTCGAGCTAACAAGCTATGCATTCCAGCTAGCTCTGTTCGTCTTTTGTTGTTGCAGGAGGCGCATGGAGGAGGATTAATGGGACACTTTGGCGTGAAGAAGACGGAGGACGTACTTGCTACACATTTCTTTTGGCCAAAGATGCGACGGGATGTTGAGCGTTTTGTTGCTCGCTGCACTACATGTCAAAAAGCTAAGTCACGACTCAATCCTCATGGTTTATATATGCCTTTGCCTGTCCATAGTGTTCCTTGGGAAGATATATCTATGGACTTTGTTTTGGGTTTACCTCAAACAAAGAAGGGGAGGGATAGCATATTTGTTGTCGTGGATAGGTTCTCGAAGATGGCACACTTTATACCATGTCATAAAAGCGATGATGCTGCTAATGTTGCTGATTTGTTCTTTCGTGAAATTATTCGCTTGCATGGTGTGCCAAAATTGTTTCAGATCGTGATACTAAATTTCTTAGCCACTTTTGGAGATGTTTATGGGCTAAGTTGGGGACTAAACTGCTTTTTAGTACTACTTGTCACCCCCAAACTGATGGACAAACTGAAGTAGTCAATAGAACTTTGTCTACTATGCTTAGGGATGTTTTGAAGAATAATAAGAAAATGTGGGAAGAATGCTTGCCTCATATTGAATTTGCTTATAATCGTTCGTTGCATTCTACTACTAAGATGTGCCCTTTTGAAATTGTCTATGGTTTCCTACCTCGTGCACCTATTGATTTGTTGCCTCTTCCTTCTTCGGAGAAGGTTAATTTTGATGCTAAATAACGTGCTGAATTGATCTTAAAAATGCATGAGTTAACTAAGGAAAATATTGAGCGCATGAATGCTAAATATAAACTTGTTGGAGATAAGGGTAGAAAACGTGTTGTCTTTGCACCTGGAGATCTTGTTTGGTTACATTTGCGTAAGGATAGGTTTCCTAATTTGCGCAAGTCAAAGCTAATGCCACGTGCTGATGGTCCTTTCAAGGAGTTAGAGAAAATAAATGATAATGCATATAAACTTGAGCTGCCTGCAGATTTTGGGGTTAGTCCCACATTTAACATTGCAGATTTGAAGCCTTACTTGGGTGAGGAAGATGAGCTTCCGTCGAGGATGACTTCAATTCAAGAAGGGGAGGATGATGAGGACATCACTAACAAGGTTACACCCACAGCTCCAACTGGCACATATACAGGACCAATTACTAGAGCTCGCGCACGCCAATTAAATTACCAGTTACTTTCGTTTCTTGGTAATGAATCTAATGTTCATGAGAATATGATGCTGCCTAAATTGGATACATTTGTCTTGCTTACAAATGAAGGGCCTAGCTTGGACAAGAAGGATGAACATTGGAGCAAGATCAAGCATGGAGATGATGGCATGCGCAAGGGGAACAAGAATGGAGTTTCAATTGATGATTTCAGGACTTTGAAGCCACCATAATGAGTGCGAGAAGCCTTGGACGAAATATACCAGATGCCACTTCATAAATTTCGTCCAGAGGCTATTATAGGTGCTGCGTCACCTTATTATTGGGCCAGGCCCATGTAATTTCGAAATACTTGAGTATAGGCTGTTTTTAGAGTCCGTATGTGTGGGGAAACAAGAGTTAGGGTTGGTTTCGGACCCCTCCACCAAGGGCCACGAAATTCCCCCCTCTTTCCCTCATATATACAGCCCTTAGGGCGTCGTTTAGACATTGGGTTTTGTTTAGATTAAAGTTCGCCATAGCTACAACTTCACGTACTTCGTTTGTGTTCAACGACCAGACCAAGACGTCACAGAACCCCACTCGATCAATAAAGCTTTCCTCTTGAATTCGCAATATCCAGATTGCAATCTCAGTTTCTTGCTTGTTCTTCGTTTGCCTGCAGGAAACAGACCTTCGTGGTCAGGTTGATCGTGCTCCGGCGTGGTCAATAACCTCTCGGAGTTGGTTTAGCGATTGCTAAGGCGCGACGTCCACGCATGTTCGTAGTTGGATCGTCAAAGTCGACTTCATCCAAACGATAGCCACCATCTCATCGAAAGACGGGACACCTTTGCCGCTATCAGAAGCTCTTTTTGTTCCTCTCCCACGAAGTTGGCCATAAAAAAACCATTGCGGTTCACTTGGTGATCAAAAAACAAAAACACATCGGAAAAGCAGCTCACTTCTCAAACACTTCTCAAACGCGCGTAAAAATTTAATTAGTATGAAAAAAGACAAAAGCAAATCATGAGGTTCACTTTTTGGTAGTGTTCCGCTTTACTTTCGGGAGTGTTGCGGTCCACTTTCCTTCGAAAAAAAAGTTGGAAAAAAGACAACAAAACTCCTTTGAGAAAAATCTACGTCCAACAAAATAAATCATAAGGTTCGTTTGGCTGTCTGATGCAGTGCGTTCTTCAGTTTGAAGCAGTGCGCTTTTCGCGTTTTTGTAATTTCAAAACTGCTCTTAAACCGTAATCTATTAGAGGGCGTGTTCTACATGAGAAATTAGCGTCTCGACGATATCTTTCCAACGGTGTATCATTTGGATCACTTCGGCCAACTTTTTGTAAAAAATTTACGAAAAAACGGCTGCTGCCGTTCGTAGTCAGCCACACGATTTTCAAATTTAACTAAAAACCGTAAGGAATCTCAAAAACATTTCAACATATGAAAGTTGCGCCTCGTTCGTAGCTTTCCAATGGTATATTACACGCCTTGTTTCAACGAACGGTTAAAAAACTGGAGTGAAAACAGTACCGAAAATTTGAAAAAATTCGAAAAACACAATTCCGCGATTTAGTAAATTCAAAACTGCTCTTAAACCGTAGCGAATTAGAAAAAATAATAGATATGAAAAAGATGCGTGGCGACGATACCTTTCCAACGGTGTATCATATGTTTCATTCCGACGAGCGGTTTAGAAAAAAACGCAGAAAAACGCTCGCTGCCATTCGTTGTGAGCCGCACGATTTTCGAAACTGCTCTTAAACCGTGCGTAATCTTGAAAAGTGTTCAACATGGAGAAGATGCGTCTACTCCATAGCTTTTCAACGGTATATTACACGCATAATTCCGATAAACGGTTAAAAAACTAGAGCAAAAAAGGTACCGAAAAAACAACACGTACAGTTTTTTCAACATGAAGTTCGCTGGTCTCTGTGGTGCGGTGCGTTTAGCTCTCCAATGCAATTTTGCAATGCAGTTCGGAAGTGTTATGGGAATATTATTCTCATAATTTTATGAGAATAGACTGAGGTGGCCTGACCCTTTTACTTGACTGCACTAGTAATGGGGACTAATACTTTTGTTGTAGGTCTTCCTGGTATTATTTTTAGTACCATAGTACTTTGCTTGCTAACCAAGTTGGACTGAGGGTTCAATTGTAATATGACAGTCATCAAGGGAATGCGAACTGATTTTTCTTTTGTCCTTTTTATAGTAGTATAGTTGTACTTCGCGTTCAATTGCACTGGTACTATCACCTATATGATATGAGTCTATATGTCAGATATTTCACAAACACCTACAAACTAAGAAGAAGAACAATACGACCCTTGGACGCTCGGTGGAGCCTAGTCCTGTACAACAGTACTATCACACCAAATAGTTTGAGAAGAACACTAACTAAGTTTTTCTGTTTCAAATTTTCGAACTACTGTTAAACAACTCAAATTTGGAGTAACTGTTTTGAAGTGCACTCCTCAAGTGTCGGTACTTGGACTGGTGATCAACATGTAGCTGAACTTACAAATACAAGTTAGGCTATGTGTGTCATGCTAATAGGAAGCTCGCAAACTTGTCGAATGACATAAGCAAACGATGTACTTGATAGACATAGGCAAACTTGTTCAAACCCTGACACGCATAACATAAGGAAGCTGGTTCAGCTTAACGAAAGCAAACTACAAATCTGAAACAACAAGATTAAGGACAAGCAGAAGCACGAGCAACACGAAGGCAGACTTTCATGTCTCTTCATACCGCGAAGTGGCAGTGGTAGTAGGGGTCATCCTCGTGCTCTTTTGAAATTTCCCAACCTATTGTGATGTTGTCGATTATCTTCCATGACTTGTACGTGGCGTATACATCTATTCCTGCGTACTCGATGAGCTTGTCTGGGAGCGGGTTGACCCCCCACAGCTTGTGGTCTTTCTACATGTCAATCTTCTTCTGCAGGCGTATGTAGAATGGGTGGATGACGCTGGCTGCAACATTGGCTAAGGAGTCGTACTTTTTCATGGTGGTTGGAACTTTCCACTTGCGCTGCATGTCGATGAAGTTGTTGGGGTTGATCTACAAACCAGAGCTATTCAACATCCGCTTGTTACCTCCAATGCTAAAACCGGCAAATGTGTACAATTTCTCCTCCTGCAGGAAATTTTTGAGGCGCTTGGGCCTGCAAGGGGGAGACACATATTAAAGATTATTGTTCCTTTTTGAATATATAATTCTTTTGTTTTTTGGTTTACATGTCATGGATGAATGTAGTTCAGAAACTAGTACACAAAGTTCTCAAATTAAATTCTACTACACCATGTCATTTTTCTTTTTTGGTATTTTAAGTGCTTCACCAAATGGTTCACCAAGTTCAAGAACCTATAACCAGAGTAAATGAACTATGTGCTGCTTACTTCAAGTTTAGTTTTCTGTTTGTTGAATAGAAGACCTATACCAGTGCTTTACCAAGTTGTTACTTCATTTTTTGTTGCTGAAAATTACATCAGACCAGGTACAGAAACTACTTGTGTACATCAAGTTTGGAAGCATCTTTTAATACATCAAGTTCAGAATCTATTCTAGTGCATCAAGATCAGAATCTATGCTAGTACATCAAGTTCAGAAATTAATTTGGTGAAACAATTTTCAGATGCTAATCCAGGGCATCAGTTTCAGATGCTAATCTGGTGAAACAATCCACTTCACAATTTTAGAGATGCTTGTAACTTGATAAACATGTACTCAGGCATCCACTTCACAAACTACAGTAGTTCATCTAGTTGGGAAACAAGTATAATGAAATTTTTAGGGAGTAGTACTAGTAGAACAGATGAATGAACAGTAGTATGTGTTACCATTTTGTGGCCACTATGATGTGGTACACCAAGCAGAGTTCCTCCACGCACAACTGCATGACTGCTGCCATCTGGGGAGGTTCATCTTCGCTGGTGTACTCCACATCAACTCCGATGAAGCTAGGATACAAGCCGCCGCCCTTCATCCTGAGCCAGCTCATCACCTCGTCGGGCTCGTGTGATTCCCTGGTGCAGACGATCTCCAGCGTCTCCTTCCCGTGGAGCTCAACCCCTTTGAGTGTTTTGGTGTACTTGCGCATCTCGCCGGGGACGTGAACGTCATCGTGGTTGCCCCTCTTGTCGGACATCTCACCATGATGATGCTTGGCGGATAGTTCATCCGTCATCGCCGTCCTCCGGTGACTGTGGGCCTGGGTGAGAGAAGTTTCTGGTTTGCGTGCAGTGGAGATGGAAGCAGCAATGGTGGTTCCGGGAATGAGGCAGAGATGGAAGACAATGGGTTATTTGCAGTGAGTGGACATGGATGTGTGGGAGGCGGTTCGTCGGGGACGTGGGTGTAGAGGTCGTGGGGTCGCCGTTTGCAGTCCCTTGTGGCAACCGCCCAGTGGGTAGCGTGAGTGGTGGCCTGGAGAAACCAACCGTCCAATTCAAGGGTTTTTACCATCGCACTGATCCGTCTTGTCAAGCTGTACTTATCAGCTGCTTATCCGACTTGCACATCTCAGGGGTGGTGATGATGGCATTTTGCACTATTTAAGTGACGTATGCTTTGTCATGTTTTTCCGTGTGTAGGTTACATATTTTTTTCCACTGAAGTCTTATACACTAGTTGATCTCAAAACATTTTTTAGTGCCCAGGGAGTTGTTGCTCAATACTGAGACTTATTTTATTTTCATCTATCCCAACCTAAGTTAGGCCTTTATAATTTTTCTATTCTCTTTTTAGTGCGCTTATGGTTTAGTGGTGTGTGAATTGAATTGTAATTTCATACAGCGTACGGTTTTAAACTTGTGGTATCACAGTGGTGTGAGTGGCCTGACTGTTCCTCCTTTTTTTAGTACTAATGTCATATTTATGTTTGAACTGAGTTTTTTTTTGGGGGGGGGGGGATTGAGATTATTTACGACAAAATCGTTCGTTGAGGTGTGGACAGATTTTATATAAATAGGAAATTTAGCAGAATTGACAAACAATATATATTTTGAACTTCTTGCATTTTAGTAGTTGAACTTGTCCGATTTTATATAAATAGGAAAGTTAGCAGAATTGATAAACAATATCTATTTGAACTTCTTGCATTTTAGTAGTTGAACGTCCGATTATATAAATAGGAAATTTAGCTGAATTGACAAACAATATTTATTTGAACTTCTTGCATTTTAGTAGTTGAACTTGTCCGATTTTATATAAATAGGAAATTTAGCAAAATTGACAAACAATATCTATTAGAACTTCTTGCATTTTAGTATTTGAACTTGAAAGTATATTTCATTCGATGTTTTAAATTATGTACATTTAACAGATAGGCTATTAAATTCTCTGCTTTTTAGAGTTTCGTTGTTTTTGTATCATATTTTTTCCTTTTTCATCATCCGTGGTGCAGAGCTAAAATTATTTTTATTTTTATTTTTTGTATTTAAAATTATTGCTTGCGAACTAGTATTTGAACTTTTATATTTTCAGTTTTCGAATTTTTTTTTGTAGTTTATATTTTCTTTGCCCCGCGCTCTGCTTTGTTTAACTGACCTTATTGGTGGGGTGTTTGTAGACGATGGAGGCTATTGGGCCATTTTCCGGCCCAAATGGCCCGCGCAGGCGATTTTGGGGACTGCTGGATGTCCGTGTGCTCTGGGTTTAGCCCCCCTCGCTAAGGGAGGAGGCTGTGACCTGTTTATAAGCGCAGGCGAGTCCTACTGGTCTAACTCCTCTGAATACTTACCTGAGCGCTTATACACGGTGCTCGCTCTCTCTCATGACCTGTGGGCCCTCGTCGGCTCGCCCTGCGTTGTGCGAATTATTAGGGATTCACCGACGGTTCCCTCGTGGGCTCAAGTTCAAGTATCTAGAAGCGTCAGGGCCTACCTGACCTTGGGCAGTCAATTTTTACTTATTTTTGTTTGAATCTAGTACTTGACTCCACCAGTAACTTGGACTGATACTTTTTTGTGGAAGTGTTAATTTTTTCATTTGAGTTTTTTGCCTTCTTTTTTGTTTGTTTTTGTGATTATTCTCAAGGGTCTTCTGGTATCATTTCCAACACTATGGTACTTGTGTGTAGACTAAGTTGTACTGATAGTCCATTCATAGTAGCACTTATGTTCTTAGTCCAACATTTTTTGGGGGGATTACGAACTTATGCTTCTTTGTACTTTTTATTGTAGTAAGTATGTACTGTCTGATCAGGTGTACTAGTATTGTCATTCTTAGTCTGCAAGCGACCAACATAAGTGTGTGCTGATGCTTCTTAACTTTTTCTGTTGTAGTACTTGTTAATTTTCTAGCAGCTACATATGAAGCTAGAACAGTACATGAAGTACTAAGAATTTCTGCTTCAACTTTTGAAGCATTGTTTAAGCAACTCAAATTGTACTGATTGTTTTCAACGTTATGTTTTCTATACAATACTGAATCGAAACTACACACGGAACATCATTGTGTGATTAGTTGCTTCATAACTAGTACTGAAGAGCAGCCACATAGTTCCAGTCAAAATCTACTTTGAATTTGAAATGATGGATTAACAAAATACAAAGCTACCAAACTTATATAATGAGATAAGAAAAACAATGTACTTGTTGACATAAGTAAACTTGTTCAACCATGACAAGCACGGCATAATCATACTGGTTCAACCCAACAAGAGCACACTACGATTTTGAAAAAACAAGATAAAAGGCAAGCACGGCATAATCATACTGGTTCAACCCAACAAGAGCAAACTATGATTTTGAAACAACAAGATGAAAGGCAAGCACAAGCGAAAGAAAAACGAAGGCAGGCTTTGATGTATCTTCATCCCTAAAAGGGGCAGTCGTTGTCGGGGTCAGCCTCCCGTGCTTTTGAAATCTCCCAACCATTTGCGATGTTTTCGAACATGTTCCATGACTTGTATGTGGCATACGCATCTACTCATGCGTGCTCGATGAGGTTGTCTGGCAGCGGGCTGACCCCCCACAATTTGTGGTCTTCCTGCGTGTCGATGTTTCTTCATGCCTTTGTAGAATTGGTGGACGATGATGGCTCTGCAACATCAGTCATGGAGTCGTAATCTTTTCCGGTGTACGGAACTCTCCAGATGCGCTGAATGTCGATGAACTTGTTGGGGTTGATCTCCAAACCAGACATCTTCAGCTTCTCTTTCTCACTTTCAATGCTGAAACCGGCAAATGTGAACAACATCTCATGCTTCAGCATCTCGTTGAGGTGCTTGGGGCCTGCAAGGACACAGACATTTTGAAGATTAACATTACTTTGATGTTTTAATTCTTCATTTTTGTTTTGTTTTACAAGCGATGAATCCACGAAGTAGATGCTTATATAGTATAATTAATGGATGAATGTACTTCAGAAACTAGTAAACAAAGTTATGGAATTAAATTCAACTATACCATGTTATTTTTCTTTTTGGATTATACATAGTTTGAGTCAATGTTGTATGTGCTGCTTTAGTACTAGTTTAGTTTACATTTGTTGAAGAGGACAACACATACGAGTGCTTCACAAAGTTCTTAGTTTTTTTGCTTATGAAAATAACAATAGACCGAATTCAGGAATTACTTCACTACATCAAGTTGAGAAACATCTTTTTAATACAACGAGTATAGAAACTACACTATCGGATAAAGATCAGTAACTACACTAGTACAACAACTTCAGAAATTAATCTTTTGCAAGATTTTTCAAATAGTAATCCAGTGCATCATATTCAAAAATACATACGGTGGATCTACTTGAGAAAATGCAGTAGTGCATCCACTTTCACAAACCATGCTAGTACATCTAGTTGGGAAATAAGTTTGATGAATTTTTTAGGATAAAGTACTAACTAAACAGATGAACAAAACATGACAAATGAGTAGGATGGGTCACCATTTTGTGGCCGCTGTGATGTGGTACACCAGGTAGAGTTCCTCCACGCACAACTGCATGACTGCTGCCATCTGGGGAGGTTCATCTTCCCTGGTGTAGTGCACACCAACACCGACGATCCTACGATACAAGCCGCCAGCCTTCCACCAGAGCCTGCTGATCATCTCGTCGACCTTGTCTGGTTTGCTGGTGCAGACGATCTCCAGCGTCTCCTTGCCGTGGAGCTCAACCCCTTTGAGGATTTTGTTGTACTCACGCTTCTCGCTGGGGACGTGAATGTCGGCGAGGTTGCTGCTCTGGCGGACGTCTCACCATGATGACGCTTGGCGGACGGTTCCTCTGCCATCGCCCTCCGGCAACTGCGAGATTGGTAGAGAGAATTTTTGGTTTGCCTGCATTGGAGATGGAAGCGACGATGGTGGTTCTGGGAATGAGGAAGAGTTGGAAGACAATGGGTTATTTCAGTGCGTGGACGGGGATTTGTGGGAGGCCGTTCGTCGGGGACGTGGGTGTAGTGGTCGTGGGGTCGTCATTTGAAGTTCCTCGTGGCAACCGCCCAGTGGGTGGCGCAGGTGGTGGCCTGGAAGAACCAACCGTCCAAACCAATTTCTTTGCCAGGGTATTAATCTGGCAGCACTGAGTAGTCTTGTCAAGCTGTACTTATCAGTTGCTTGTCCCACTTGCTCGTCTTAGGGTCTGTAATGATTGCATTTTACTATCGCACTGAGTAGTCTTTCAAGCTGTACTTATCAGCTTGCTCATCCCACTTGCACGTGTCAGGGTTGGTGATCATGGAGGTTTGTAGTCCTCTACTGTGGGTACTTGGACTGGTGATTGACGTGTAACTGAACTTACCAAATACCAGTCAGACTGTGTGTGTCATGCTAATCTTTTTTTAAACAATTTTTTTAAGAATTATTTGTATCAACATAACCTTTGAAAGTATGTTTATAGATAAATTAGTTTTTCATCAGTACAGGTGTACTATATTTGCACAATGATCATTTTTTTCTGTTTTCTTGAGGTAATTATTTTTATGTATTGATGGACTTTCTGAACTAGGACTGGCAGAACGAGACATAGCTTGTTTTTTAAATGATGTTTTTTGAGGTGTTCACGGGTGTGTTTAGTTACCCTGCCTTGTACTGATGAGTGAGAATTATCATTTCTGATGTACTATTAGAGTTTAAATTTTCTTTAACATATTTATTCTAAGTTACTGGTTGACAGTAGTGTTGGCGTCACATAAATCCAGATAAGTTTTTTCAAATATATTTGTGACTGCATTCAAAAGGATTATCAAATGGTTTATATAATAATCTCACTTGTCCAGTGGGTACAAATCACAAATTATATGTTAACTATAGTACTGATCGATAAATCGATGATAAAGCAAAATAAGTTTTGGTAACGACAGTGTTTCTCATATGTTTCCTCATTGTGTACCGAGGAAACTGAGAGTATAAGCTTGTTTTTCAGTTGATACAGCAGCATAACCACTATGGATTCTTCAGTCTTGAGCTCCTCCTAACTGGCCTCGAATGTTGTCCCTTGCCGGCGCCCTTTCCTGGTTCAGCCTTGGCAGCTTCATCGTCAGTTTCAGTTTCCTCGTCCCCAATACTGTCATCTTCATTGTCTTCGTCTGATTGCTCGGCATTCTCGTCAAACTCTTCTTCTTCATCCTCTTCTTTTGATTTCTTTGAACTCAGGACCTTGCCATGTTTCTGTTCAGCGCCACTGACCTCCTTGCCCACTTTGCATATGCGGGCATTATGTCCGTCAGTTCCCCCACACTTGCGGCAAGTGTAGCTGTTATGTGTGTCGTCTCCATTGGTAGAAACCTGGGCGGCTCAATTATGCTTCTGCAGCTTTTGCTTGTTGACAATGGCATCTGTGCTGAGTGGGCATGTGCGGTAATTATGATTGGTCAAGACATTGCAGAATCTGCATGCCCTTATCCCGAGAGGTTTGCCGTCCGGGCCAAATTCCACACGCCTAATGGGGCGTGGCGGCTTTTTGGCTCCTGCTTTTGCTGCTTTCGCTGCTTGCGTCTTACTCTTCCTCCCCTTTGTGTTGGAGAATATGGGAGGTTTAATTACCCTTTCTTGCTGCTGCTGGTAGGATGTCCTATTGTCATGGCGTTCGCCTACAACACCATCAATCTCATGATCTTGCATGTGAGCATGTTGCTGCTCTTGAGTCTGTACGTGGGCAAGCTCTGGTTGTTGTTGCTCCTCTTCCTCATTGTCAAATGGGTCAATAGCTCCCACATGGTTCATCTCGGATAAGATTGTAACAGTATCCTGCTCAATTGCTCCATTGTCCGCGAGACCTCCATTTTCAGCAGAATGCATGGCGTCGAGTTCTTGTTCAAGTTTGTCCATGACGACCCGTGACCTTGCCATTTGCTCTTGGCTTCTCAAGATTTTTCTGTGCACCCTCATGTTCAGCTGCAGCAGTGAGCTTTCAATGCAGTATTGGGAGGCCTTGTTTGACGCTACTGTCCTCAAGTCATTTCTGTTAAATGTTGTCTGGATGTTTAGCCGTTTGGTGTATCTCCTGAGGATGTATTTCTCTGGAACGCTGGCAGCCTTAATTGTCTGCATCATGCACAGGACATGCACGCAGAAAATACTTGTATTGTTTTGGAAGAGGTGCATGTTTTTTGTCATTTCATTTGAACAAGAACTTTGCAAAAAATAAGTAGTACAATATGTAACAACTTTTTTTAGTCCTCACATGTGTGGTCCCATAGCTTGCACTCGTAGTCATATATTTCTCTCACGGGGTCTGCAACCACCTGGAACACGTGCTGAGTCCACGTAGATAGTTTTTGCGGGCTGTTGTAGTGCACGAGGTACTTTGTGGGCTCTTCCGTCTCTGTTGCCGTGAAGAGTGTGCTCAGTTTTAGCCTTTTTCTGATCTCGTTGTACACAGCTCGTGAGTAAAGCTTTGTCATCTGGGTGTCAAACCCATAGAAGGTCAGTGTGTTTTGTTCCCTCTACCCATGCAAGAATGATGACCAAATTATTAGTTTTCTCGCAGCAAAAACTTGTCTAACTAATAAAGTTTTACTTTAGTAAGCATGCTATTTTTTCTTACCACAGGTGATAGATCTATACCCGGTTACCCATTGTCTCCTGGTTCTCTATCTGCTTCCTGGTTTTGACGCAGGAGTTTACCTGGCTAACAAACCGGTGGAGGTTTTGTCTCTCAGTTACGAAGTTCTTCTTCAGCACATAGTTCATGCTCTCACTTCGTTGTGTGGATGTCATTTTGGCATAGGAAATTTATTTGTAGTAAGCTGATATCCATCTCTCACGCTCATTCCACATGGCCACCATTGTGGCATCATCATGGAGGTTGTATTTATCCATGAGTCCTTTCCAGGCAGCCTCAAACTCAGTTGGCGTGAGGGGCCAGTTGAGGATTGATGTGAATTCAGCCTAAAAGTCTTCGTGGAGGTTGTAGAGGTATGCAAGGTGTTCCATGTACTTCATAATGTGCCAGCGGCACAGCTTATGTATTGTGTCCCTGAAAACATCTTGGATCGCCAAAGCCATTGTCGGGCACTGGTCTGGTAATGAGAAAAGAGATGTGGAGTAGTCAGTAGATGGTAGTGCATATATACAAATAGAACTGACACAACATTTTTACTGTCTTATTTTCCTTTGGGGGGGCGTAGTTGGGGGTGGTTTTGGCGGTTGTACCTGTGAGGATGCATGTAGGAGCCTTCCCTCTCATGCACGTTAAAAATGTCTTGAACAACCATTTGAATGAATCTGCATCCTCATCTCTTATCAGGGCGAAAGCAAAGATTGTAGTCTGTAAGTGGTTGTTAGTACCCACAAACACCCCAAGTGGCATATGGTACTTGTTGGTCTTATATGTGGTGTCAAACATTATGCAGTCACCAAAGTCTTGATACGCTCCTCGGCACCTTGCGTTCGCCCAGAATATGTTCTTAACTTTGTCGGACTCATCAAGTTGCATGTCACAAAAGAATTCCCTGTTTATAGCTTTCATCTCCCTAAAGAAGTAGACAGTCTTTAGGACATTGTCCACATCATCCATCCTTGAATTCTTTGCTTTGCTGCATATTAAAACTGAACAGTCATTCAAAAATGCATGTTGAACTGGCGTCAGGTCATGCGTTGCATAATATGTTTGTACTGACATAGGAAAAAAGATAGAGGGGATTTATGGGAGGAGAACAAGTTTGTGCTTACATGTTAATCAGGTCGTTGGAATTTATTTCGAGGAAGTAGCTACCGGGGTCATCGCCGCCCAGTATGCTCATGATTTGCGCGTGTTCAATGCCTTTGAACTGCAGGTACTTGACGTACTCCGAGATTGTTTTGTCAAAGTTTTTGTGGGAGTGTAAGAAGACAAGCATTTGGGGGGAGAGCTGTAGCATGTGGTTGTGTTCCCAGACTATATCTTTTACGACAAGTGTTCCATCCTTTTCCCTCTTCACCCTCATTTTAGCCCCGCAACTAGTCCTGGCCGTCATCTTGTTCCGCTGTCTATTTGCTTCTGGCACCTTCAATTCATAGACTCCATAGCACATGCAATAAAGGTAGGCTCTGTCCTCAACCTTGGATCCTTCCCTGACAGCAAAACCCGCGTGCTTTGCATAGACATTGTAGAAGTCCTTTGCTTCTTTGAAAGTTTCAAAGCGCATCTCTAGCCTTGGCAAAACGTAAGCTTCAATGTTAGGTGGCTGCAAGCATCAGTGAGCAAACAAAAATGTAGTTATGAAAATGTTAGATGGGGTGGTCATAGTACCAGGGTATGGACTGTGCTTTGTATGTTTCCTTCTGAATGGATACTTACATGTGTATAGCTTTGTGCTGCCTTCGGTGTTTTATGTTCACCCTGGTGTATGGGCGCGGGTGGTGTCACCCTTGGCACATGCAACAATGCATCTCTTGGAGGGAGCAATGTTGATGAAGCTCCCCGTCTCTCATTGTACAGCCATCTCCCCTCAGTTTCATTGTGAGATTGCTCCTGTCTATATGGCTCATATCTTCTACTTTGCACGCTGCTAGAGTGACCAAAATTTCTATCTCTTTGGGCTCGTCTTCCCGTCGCAACCGCCTTTGCAGCATGGATGATTGATGTTGACGGAGCGACTGGTGGAACCCTGTGTGTCCTCGCCTTTCTGCATTTGTTGTTGGGGAAATTGTTGACCTTGTTGCAACCCAGCAGTGGCAAAGCTTATATTCCCAGATATCGGTGTTTGCTGCATTGGAGAACTGGTCCATGATTCTGGTGTAGCTTGAAATCTTCATGTATTTTTGAAGTATCCAGGTGCTATTTCTGGTGTTACCCAACCAGGCGGTGCCCCATATCTGCTTGGCTCATCAAACCCTCGTTGCGTGTACCGCCTTGCATGTTTCTACAATGACATTCAACAGTTTTGGGATTTATATTTTTTCTGCATTTTCTCGTATACATGCTATGGGTAACATGTCATGCAATGAAGGCAATGTACTAGTTGAACTTGCATCGTTGGGCGTTATTAAACTTTGTTCTCTATTTTGTATCTGGTTTCGTTTCAGTCGAACTGATGAATGTACATGTTCAGCACTGATGTACTGATGTACTGATTTTTAGCACTGCTTGTAAACTGAACATTGAACTTCATTTTTTATGGAAAGTTTATAATCTTCTCCCTATGTCTGATGCATGAACATTTGGTGCACTGCTTGCATTTTGAACATTGAACTTCAGAGATTTATGGATATGCATATATATAAAACTGACACATGTCTTCTCTTTTTTTCATCTATAACTTATGCAACTACACTAGAAGTACTCCCAGTTTATGTATCATTGAACTTACTGTGTAACAAGTGTATACTTTTGTTCAACAACATTCTTTTACTAGTTCGAACTGGCGCAACTACACGACATGTACTATTAGAAATAACATCATGCAACTTGTAGTGGTAGCTGAACCTTATATAAAGCCTAGCAGCTACTTGGACTGATGCATAATTTTATGTTTTTTGGCTTGAACTGAAGCTAGCACATTAGAGGTAATGATAGTGTGTAATTAACTGATTCAGGGGTGTAATGAACTGATGAACTGATGAACTCATGCATCACACATGTAACCTCGACATCCAAATTGTGCAACAAGTGGCAGGGGTGTAATGAACTGATGCATCACACATGTAGTACTGATGAATCTGATAGTGTAACATGTAGGCAGAGCATAGTGTTTGCATTTCTAAACTGAATCTTCTTCATAGGAGGACTGATGAACTGATAAAATGACACAAAATTAGTGTGGGAAGCAGACATCACCTCCAGTGGCAGGTTCTTGTATCTGACTTCTTCTTCTTCTTCTTCTTCTTCTTCTCGTGGGCGGCATACCAGCATGTTCTTGAGAGGCGGCACCATTGATGCAGGCAAGGAGCTTGCGGAGACGACCATGCTCCTACTTGTGGTGGACGTCCGGCGATGAGGTCCAGGGAGGAAGCGGCTGGCGGGTATCGGGGGCCGGCGAAGGATCCCCGACGAGGGAGGGAGATAGGCAGCGGGGATCACGGCCCCGGTGAAGGAGCCCCAGTAAGGGAGAGAGGCAGGAGGCGGAGATCACGGCCCCGGCGAAGGCGGGAGGCAGGAGGCGGGGATCACGGCCCCGGCGAAGGAGGGAGGCAGGAGGCGGGGATAACAACCCCATCGTTGCTTTGCCACCGAGGGTGAGGATGGCGGTGGTGGATCCGTCGCCAGCCAGTCACGGCGCCGTGGGCTCCCTCGCTCCGGCTGCAACCGTCTCGCTCGCCCACGACGGCTGCCTCCGGTGGAAGAAGGTGGGCTGGATTCGGGCTGGGTCGGGGAGATTCTACGGTGTAGGCGCGTCGCGCCCTTTATAGGACCGGGAGTAACAGAATATTATTCTGTTACGGGTAATAGAATAGTCCAGCCCCTTATATATGTGGAGTTTGTCCTATGTATTGATGTTTCTAACTCTTTGGTCACAACGAGTTTGGGTACCATTTAGTTTGTGTTGTTGTTCTAGGAACAATTGGAGATGTGTTGGATGCTCGGCTCTCTCAAAAGGAAAGTGTTGTCACCATGTGATTATTGGAGTGAAGCTAGGATGATCAATGAACTACTATCTACCTTCAATTGGTACCTACTACATCCTTCCAATGGTATCTCAGTAACTAGTATCGTCATCTACTTCATGCACACATTTCTTGCATCAACCTTGTGTGGGTTGTATCATGGCATGTAATTCATTCTTTCTTGTGATACTTGTTTCCTTTCTCAAAGCATCACAAAAATGATCTCTTGTTGCTAGTTGTGATGTCTGTGATGTTCGTGTGATTGGAATTCATTTATATACAATAAGACCATATCTAGCCATGTGCTATGCTTTTAAGAAAATATCTTATTGGTATATTTATGACTTCCTTGTGGATATCTTGTTCCTTCATGTTCTAACCATTTCATGTGTACATCATTCTTTATGGATTGATATCATCTTAATTTTCATCCACCTAGAACCTTATACACTTGAGAGAAAGTACATCTCTAGATGATATCCTTTCTTTCACGTCTGCCTTTTCTTTCTTGTATTATTTATTTGGAGGCTCCGTGAAAGCTTTTGCCTTGAGTGCGGATCTTATCTTGTTGCATCTTGATGCACTCTTGTGTGGTGAAGATTTTTTTCTTGCTTGACTTGATGAGGTTTTTTCCATTTCGTTTGGTATCCCTCCTCGTGACAAAGCTATCATTTTCTTTCTTCTCCATGGGTTGTCACAAGCGTTGGTTATTCTTTTTGCATTTTGAGTATGCTTGTGAATCCTTTTGCTTGGCCTGTGTGGGAAGGACATGTCTTGCACCTTGTATCTCTTTTATTCAATACTATGTTGATGCTTAATGCTCATCCTTATATTAGTCTTCTCAAGTGCTTTGGCATGACTCACACACATCATTTTGGTTGAGTGTTTTTCTAAGTTTCCTCCATTATAAGTTGCTCAACCATTTGTTTGTCGCAAGTGCTAGGCTTATTTTCCTATATGCTCACTTGAACTTGTTCTGAGTTCCTATCGATTTTGGGGGAGTGATGATCCTATTTTGTGCACTTGGTATTGATGACCCACAAGTGTAGGGGATCTATCATAGTCCTTTCGAAAGGTAAGAGTGTTGAACCCAACGAGGAGCAGAAGGAAATGATAGGCAGTTTTCAGTAAGGTATTCTCTGCAAGCACTAAAATTATCGGTAACGGAAAGTTTTGTGATAAGGTAATTTGTAACAAGTAATTAGTGGTAAAAGTAAATAAGGTGTAGCAATATGGACCAATCCTTTTTGTAGCAAAGGACAAGCCTGGACAAACTATTATATAAAGGAAAGCGCTCCCGAGGACACATGGGAATTATCGTCAAGCTAGTTTTCATCACGCTCATATGATTCACGTTCGTTACTTTGATAATTTGGTATGTGGGTGGACCGGTGCTTGGGTGCTGCCCTTACTTGGACAAGCATCCCACTTATGATTAACCTCTATTGCAAGCATCTGCAACTACAAAAGAAGTATTAAGGTAAACCTAACCATAGCATGAAATATATGGATCCAAATCAGCCCCTTACGAAGCAACGCATAAACTAGGGTTTAAGTTTCTGTGACTCTAGCAACCCATCATCTACTTATTACTTCCCAATGCCTTCCTCTAGGCCCAAACAATGGTGAAGTCTCATGTAGTCGACGTTCACATAACACCACTAGAGGAAAGACAACATACATCTCATCAAAATATCGAACGAATACCAAATTCACATGACTACTTATAGCAAGGCTTCTCCCATGTCCTCGGGAACAAACATAACTACTCACAAATCATATTCATGTTCATAATCAGAGGGATATTGATATGCATAATGGATCTGAACATATGATCTTCCACCGGATAAACAATCTAGCATCAACTACAAGGAGTAATCAACACTACTAGCAACCCACAGGTACCAATCTGAGGTTTTGATACAAAGATTGGATACAAGAGATGAACTAGGGTTTGAGAGGAGATGGTGCTGGTGAAGATGTTGATGGAGATTGACCCCCTCCCGATGAGAGGATCGATGGTGATGATGACGATGATGATTTCCCCCTCCCGGAGGGATGTTTCCCCGGAGAACAGCTCCGCTGGAGCCCTAGATTGGTTCCGCTAAGGTTCCGCCTCGAGACCGCGGCGTTTCGTCCCGAAAGCTTCCCACTCATTTTTTTCCAAGGCAGAAGACACCTTATACCAGAAGATGGGCATCGGGGGGCTGCCAGGTGGCCCACGAGGTAAGGGGGTGCGCCCAAGGGGGTAGGGCGCGCCCCGCACCCTCGTGGTCGGTGGGTGCCCCCCCTCTGGCGCTTTCTTCACCTGATATTTTTTATATATTCCAAAACTGACTTTCGTGGAGTTTCAGAGCGTTTTGAGTTGTGCAGAATAGGTCTCCAATATTTTCTCCTTTTCCAAACCAGAATTCCAACTGCCGGCATTCTCCCTCTTCATGTAAACCTTGTAAAATAAGAGAGAAAAGGCATAAGTATTGTGACATAATGTGTAACAACAGCCCATAATGCAATAAACATCAATATAAAAGCATGATGGCAAATGGATGTATCAACTCCCCTAAGCTTAGACCTCGCTTGTCCTCAAGCGGAAGCCGATATCGAAAAATATGTCCACATGTTTAGAGATAGAGGTGTCGATAAAATAAAATATGGACATGAGGGCATCATGATCATTCTTATAACAGCAACATATATATATATATATATATATTGTTATATGATTTCTTATGCTAAAGTAACAATCTATTCACAATGTCAAGTATGAATCAGAAACTTCATTGAAAACTAACAAACTATGATCTCGGTCATTGAAGCAATTGCAATTAATCATAACATCAGAAATAGTAAATATAAGAGCTTTTCAGCAAGTCCACATACTCAACTATCATTTAGTCTTTCACAATTGCTAACACTCACGCAATACTTATGGGTATGGAGTTTTAATCAGATACAGAGAAAGATAGGGGCTTATAAAGTTGCCTGCCAACCTTTTACCTCTAGGGTAATGTCAACAATAATAGTTCATGATAGCTTACATCCAATTGGGTATATATGTCAGGATCTTTCCAACACAATGTGCTTGCCAAAGGATAAAATGTAAAAACGGAAGGTGAATATCACCATGACTCTTGTATAAGGTAAGAACAATAGATAGGCCCTGCATAGAGGGAAGCAGAGGTTGTCATGTGCTTTTATGGTTGGATGTACAAAATCTTAGTGCAAAAGAACGTCACTTTATATTGCCACTTGTGATAAGGACCTTTATTATGCAGTTCGTCGCTTTTATTGCTTCCATATCACAAGATCGTATAAAGCTTATTTTCTCCACACTAATAGATCATACATATTTAGAGAGTTGCAACAATGACAACTTACTTGAAGGATCTTACTCAATCCATAGGTAGATATGGTGGACTCTCATGCCAAAACTGGGTTTAAGGATATTTGGAAGCACAAGTAGTATCTCTACTTGGTGCAAGGAGTTTTAGCTAGCATGAGGGGGAAAGGCAAGATCAACATTTTGGATGATCCATGACAATATACTTTATTTCGGATATAAGAAAACATAACCCATTACGTTGTCTTCCTTGTCCAACATCAACCATTTAGCATGTCATATTTTAATGAGTGCTCACAATCATAAAAGATGTCCAAGATAGTATATTTATATGTGAAAACCTCTCTTTCTCTTTTACTTCCTATTAATTGCAATGATCACCAAAACTATGTTTGTCAACTCTCAACAATTTTTTTTCATCATACTCTTTATATGTGAAGTCATTACTCCCCATAAGATCAATATGATCTCTTTGATTCTTTTTATTCTTTCTTTTTATCCCTCAAGATCATAGTGATATAATCAAGCCCATGACTCAAAACTAATCTTTATTATATATAGCTCACGGACTCGGATACATAGACAAAGATCATAAAGCAAAGCTCACAACTAGATCACACTAAACATTATTCTACTAGATCAAGATATTACCAAAAGGATCGAACTAAGATAAATGGTAAAGATAGGAGTGTGATGGCGATACGATACCGGGGCACCTCCCCCAAGCTTGACAGTTGCCAAGGGGAGTGCCCATACCCATGTGTTTATGTCTCTCTCTTCGGAGGTGGTGATGATGGAGTTGTAGATGATGCAGGCTTGTCATCCATGTTCCAAAGCATAGGCTCACCCTCGTAGAAAGATGATCGAGTCTCCGGGATCCTCATATCTGCAGCCAAACTCATCCTCTTGAATCTATATTCATACTCACAGTTTTGGTTTTGCAGGTCATAGATCTGGGCTTGGAGGTGCTCGATTTTCTCGTGAAGCTTGAAGATGTCCTCCCCAATGTTCTTGGCGTCCAGCTTGTGGTTGTTGGTGAACTCCGTGATCATCATGTGGTTGGCGTTGAGTCCTTGTTCCACCATCCCCTGGCACTTGATAACTTGTTGCTCCATTGCTTCGAGTCTTGTCTCCACGCTTCTGGTCCTCCTTGGTCCCTCAACATCGCGGATGTGCCGCACCCCCTCACGCACCTCAATGGTTTGAGGGTGTTGCAGCACCTCCGCGAGGTAGGGGTTGATGACCTTCTCGAAAAACTTATCCTTGGGGGCGCTTGAAGACGTCATGGTGACCTAGATCTGTCAGAAACATAGATCAAAACAAAAGCAGAGGATTTTGGCGTGATACGGTGGTCAAAAAAAGTATAATGAATTGTTACCGACCAAAACTTATCCTTCGGGAGATTATATAATGAATTTTTACCGACCAAAATAAGTATCATGCAAGAAAACAAAGTCCGGAGGGCACACAAGGTGCCCACGAGGTAGGGGCACACCCAGGGGGTAGGGCGCGCCCTCCACCCTCCTGGACGCATCATGTCCCGTTTGGACTACTTCTTATTTTCCTATTTTCTTAAATATCCCAAAACGGAGAAAAATTGCCATTAGAAGTATTTTGGAGTCGGTTTACTTACCGTACCACATACCTCTTCCTTTTCGGAGTTTGAATCGTTCTGGAAAGTGTCCCTTATGTATTCCTCCGGGGTGACGGTTTCAATGACATTGATTTCAACATTTATAGGATTACCTGAGATATAATGTTTGATTCTTTGGCCGTTTACCACCTTTGGATTTGTACCTTCGAAGTTGTTGATTTTTATGGCACCGGAACGATAGACCTCCTCGATCACGTAAGGACCTTCCCATTTAGAGAGAAGTTTTCCTGCAAAAAATCTTAAACGAGAGTTGTATAGCAAAACATAATCACCTACGTTAAACTCATGCTTTTGTATCCTTTTGTCATGCCCTCTTTGAAAATTTTCTTTAAACAGTTTGGCATTTTCATAGGCCTGGGTTCTCCATTCATCAAGTGAGCAATGTCAAATAACCTCTTCTCACCGGCAAGTTTGAAATCATAATTGAGCTCTTTAACGGTCCAATATGCCTTATGTTCTAGTTCGAGAGGTAAGTGACATGCTTTCCATAAACCATTTTATAGGGAGACATGCCCATAGGATTTTTATATGCAGTTCTATAAGCCCATAGTGGATTTTCTTGGACCAATTCTTTCTAGATCTATTAACAGTCTTTTGCAAAATTAATTTTAGCTCTCTGTTACTCAGTTCTACTTTGCCGCTAGACTGTGGGTGGTATGGGGATGTAACTCTATGATTAACATCATACTTAGCAAGCATTTTGCGGAAAGCACCATGAATAAAATGTGAACCACCATCAGTCATTAAGTATCTAGGGACCCTAAAGCTCGGAAAAATAATTTCTTTAAGCATCTTAATAGAGGTGTTGTGATTAACACTACTAGTTGGAATAGCTTCTCCCCACTTAGTAACATAATCAAAAGCAACTAAAATATGTGTATACCCATTAGAGGAAGGAAAATGTCCCATATAATCAAAGCCCCAGACATCAAATGGTTCAATAACAAGTGAATAGGTCATAGGCATTTCTTGACGTCTACTAATATTACCAATTCTTTGACATTCATCGCAAGACAAGACAAACTTACGGGCATCCTTGAAGAGAGTAGGCCAATAAAAACCAGATTACAGTACCTTATGTGCACTTCTATCTCCAGCATGGTGTCCTCCATAAGACTCGGAGTGACACATGCGTACGATCTGTTCCTGTTCATGCTCAGGTACACAACGTCTAATAATACCATCTACTCCTTCTTTTTAAAGGTGTGGGTCATCCCAGAAGTAATGTCTTAAATCATAGAAAAATGTTTTCTTTTGCTGGTATGTGAAACTAGGTGGTATAAATTTAGCAACAATGTGATTAGCATAATTAGCATACCAGGGAGCAGTTCGAGAAGCATTTATGACAACTAATTGTTCGTCAGGAAAGCTATCATCAATGGGTAGTGGGTCATCAAGAACATTCTCTATCCTAGACAAGTTGTCTGCAATGTGGTTCTCAGCTCCCTTTCTATCAGTAATATGCAAAACAAATTCTTGTAGCAAGAGAACCCATCTAATAAGTCTAGGTTTAGCATCTTTCTTTTCCATAAGATATTTAATAGCGACATGATCAGTGTGAACAATTACTTTAGAATCAACAATATAAGGCCTAAATTTATCACAAGCAAATACAACTGCTAAAAATTCTTTTTCGGTAGTAGCATAAATTCTTTGGGCACTATCTAGAGTTTTACTAGCATATTGGATAACATTTAATTTCTTATCAACTCTTTGTCCTAGAATAGCGCCTACATCATAATCACTAGCATCACACATAATTTCAAAGTGTAAATTCCAGTCAGGAGGCTGGACAATAGGTGCAGAAATCAACGCTTTCTTAAGTATTTCAAATGCTTCTACATAATCATTATAAAAAACAAAAGGAACATCTTTTTGTAAGAGGTTACTCAGAGGCCTAGAGATTTTTGAGAAGTCCTTAATGAACCTCTTATAAAACCCGACATGACCAAGGAAATTTCTTATACATTTGATGTCCTTGGGACACGACATCTTTTCAATAGCATCTACTTTAGCTTTATCAACTTCAATACCTCTTTCAGAAATTTTATGCCCCAAGACAATACCTTCATTAACCATAAAGTGGCACTACTCCCAATTCAAGACAAGATTAGTTTCTTCACATCTCTGCAAAACTTGATCAAGGTTGCTTAAGAAATCATCAAAAGAAGTTCCATAAACAGAAAACTCATCCATGAAAACCTCAACAATCTTTTCACAAAAATCAGATAATATAGCCAGCATGCATCTTTGAAAGGTAACCGGTGCATTACTTAAACCAAAAGGCATACGTCTATAAGCAAAGGTACCGAAAGGGCAAGTAAAAGTGGTATTTTCTTGATCCTCTTTTGACACAGGTATTTGAGAGAAACCAGAATAGCCATCTAGAAAGCAAAAATGAGTATGTTTGGATAATCTTTCTAGCATTTGATCAATATAATGTAGAGGGTAATGATCCTTCTTAGTAGCTTTATTTGATTTGCGGAAATCAATTACCATTCTATAGCCTGTAACAATTCTCTATGGGATCAATTCATCTTTATCATTAGGAACAACAGTAATACCTCCGTTCTTACGGACACAATGAACATGACTTACCCACTGACTATCAACAACTAGATAAATTATACCTGCCTCTAGAAGCTTTAAAATTTCTTTCCTTACCACTTCTTTCATCCTAGGATTTAACCGTTATTGGTGATCAACAACCGGTTTAGCGTCTTTCTCCAATTTTATTTTATGCTGGCACAGAGTGGCACTAATGCCCTTAAGATCATCAAGAGTATATCCAATGGTAGCACGATGCTTCTTTATAGTATTCAATAATTTCTCTTCTTCCTGCTGTGAAAGGTTAGCACTAATAATAATAGGATATATCTTCTTTTCATCAAGATAAGCATACTTAAGAGTATCAGGTAATGGTTTGAGTTCAAACACGGGATCACCCTTGGGTAGAGGAGGATCCCCTAGAATTTCAACAGGCAAGTTGTGTTTCAATAAGGTCCCTGTTTAAAGAATATTTCATCTATTTCACTTCTCTCATTCATATACATATCATTTTCATGGTCTAGTAGATATTGTTCTAAAGGGTCGTTAGGAGGCACGTCAATAGAATCAAGACCAATAATTTCATCCTTACTAGGCAATTCTTTATCATGGGGTTGTCTACGAAATTATCAAAGTTAAAATCGTGAGATATATCCCCTAAACCAATAGTGACAACATCCTTTTTGCAGTCTATCTAAGCATTAACAGTATTCAAAAAGGGTCTACCAAATATAATGGGGCAAAAATCATCTTGTGGGGAACCAAGAACAAGAAAATCAGTAGGGTATTTAACTTTCCCACACAAGACTTCAACATCTCTGACAGTCCCAATTGGTGAAATAGTGTCTCTATTGGAAATCTTAATTGTAACATCAATACCTTCTAGCTCAGCAGGTGCAATATCGTGCATAATTTCTTTGTATAAGGAATGAGGTATTGCACTAGCACTAGCACCCATGTCACATAAGCCATGATAGTAATGATCTCCTATTTTAACAGAAATAACATGCATGCCTACAATAGGTCTATGTTTATTTTTAGTATCCGGTCTAGCAATTCTAGCAAGTTCATCACAGAAGTAAATAACATGCCCATCAATATCATCGACCAAGAGATCATTAACCATAGCAACACTAGGTTCAACTTTAATTTTCTTAGAGGGTGTAGGTGTTCTGGTATTACTCTTACGAACCACAGTTGAAGCTTTAGCATGATCCTTTATTCTAGCAGGGAAGGGTGGTTTCTCAATATAAGTAGTAGGAACAATAGGATCAACAATTTTAAGTGATAGTCTTTTCTTCAACTGTAACATGTTCAACTACTTTTACTTCAATGGGAGGATGATATTTAAACCACTTCTCCTTAGGTAGATCAACATGAGTAGCAAATGATTCACAGAAAGAAGCTACTATCTCAGAGTCAAGTCCATATTTAGTGCTAAAGTCGCGGAAAACATTGGTATCCATAAAAGATTTAACACAATCAAACTTAGGTGTTATACCTGACTCCTTACCTTCGTCCAGATCCCAATCTTCAAAGTTGCGTTTAATTCTTTCCAATAAATCCCATTTGAATTCAATAGTCTTCATCATAAAAGAACCAGTGCAACAAGTATCGAGCATGGAGCGATTATCGAGAGAAAGACGAGCATAAAAAATTTGAATAATAATTTCTCCTAAAAGCTCATGATTGGGGCATGAATATAACATTGACTTAAGGCTCCCCAAGCTTGAGCTATACTTTCTCCTTCGCGAGGCCAAAAATTATATATATAATTACGATCATGATGAACCTGATGCATAGGATAGAACTTCTGATGAAATTCCAATTTCAATCGGTTGTAATTCCAGGATCCAATATCATCGCATATCCTAAACCATGTCAATGCCTTTCCCTTCAAAGATAAAGGGAAGACCTTCTTCTTGATCACATCCTCGGGCATACTTGCAAGCTTAAATAATCCACAAACTTGATCCACATAGATCAGGTGCAAGTCGAGATGCAATGTTCCATCTCCTATAAAGGGATTAGCTAGCAGTTTCTCTATCATACCCGAAGGAATTTCAAAGTAAACATTTTCAATACTCTTTGCTCTACTGGTCGCGGTGAAGATAACCCAAACAAGCCCCTCAAAGGATTATGTTCCATTGTAACAAGTGATAGTTAATTTCAGCACACTATATAAATTTCTCCTTACCAAATTCCACTTACCAAAGGCGCTTCACTCCCCGGCAACGGCGCCAGAAAAGAGTCTTGATGACCCACAAGTGTTGGGGATCTATCGTAGTCCTTTCGAAAAGTAAGAGTGTCGAACCCAACGAGGAGCAAAAGGAAATGATAGGCAGTTTTCAATAAGGTATTCTCTGCAAGCACTAAAATTATCGGTAATGGATAGTTTTGTGATAAGGTAATTTGTAACAAGTAACAAGTGGTAAAATTAAATAAGGTGCAACAATATGGCCCAATCCTTTTTGTAGCAAAGGACAAGCCTGGACAAACTCTTATATAAAGGAAAGCGCTCCTGAGGACACATGGAATTATCGGCAAGCTAGTTTTCATCACGCTCATATGATTCCCGTTCGTTACTTTGATAATTTGGTATGTGGGTGGACCGGCGCTTGGGTGTTGCCCTTACTTGGACAAACATCCCACTTATGATTAACCTATATTGCAAGCATACACAACTACAACAGAAGTATTAATGGAAACCTAACCATAGCATGAAACATATGGATCCAAATCAGCCCCTTACGAAGCAACGGATAAACTAGGGTTTAAGCTTTTGTCACTCTAGCAACCCATCATCTACTTGTTACTTCCCAATGCCTTCCTCTAGGCCCAAACAATGGTGAAGTGTCATGTAGTCGATGTTCACATAACATTATTAGAGGAAAGACGACATACGTCTCATCAAAATATCAAACGAATACCAAATTCACATGACTACTTATAGCAAGACTTCTCCCATGTCCTCAGGAACAAACTTAACTACTCACAAATCATATTCATGTTCATAATCAGAGGGATGTTAATATGCATAATGGATCTAAACATATGATCTTCCACCGGACAAACCAACTAGCTTCAACTACAAGGAGTAATCAACACTACTAGCAACCCATAGGTACCAATCTGAGGTTTTGCTACAAAGATTGGATACAATAGATGAACTAGGGTTTGAGAGGAGATGGTGCTGGTGAAGATGTTGATGGAGATTGACATTCTCCCGATGAGAGGATCGATGGTGATGACGACGGTGACGATTTCTCCCTCCCGGAGGGATGTTTCCCCGACAGAACAGCTCCGCCGGAGCCCTAGATTGGTTCCGCCAAGGATCTGCCTCGAGACGGCGGCGTTTCATCCCGAAAGCTTCCCTTTCTTTTTTTCCAGGGCAGAAGACACCTTATACCAGAAGATGGGCATCGAGGGGCTGCCAGGTGGCCCACGAGGCAGGGGGCGTGCCCAGGGGGTAGGGCGCGCCCCCCATCCTCGTGGACGGTGGGTGGCCCCCCTCTGGTGCTTTCTCCGCCCGATATTTTTTATATGTTCCAAAACTGACTTTTGTGGAGTTTCAGGGCTTTTTGAGTTGTGCAGAATAGGTCTCCAATATTTGCTCCTTTTCCAGCCCAGAATTCCAGCTGCCGGCATTCTCCCTCTTCATGTAAACCTTGTAAAATAAGAGAGAAAAGTCATAAGTATTGTGGCATAATGTGTAATAATAGCCCATAATGCAATAAACATCAATATAAAAGCATGATGCTAAATGGACGTCTTAGGTATCCTAATGCAAATACTCTAAGGAGTGCACAAATCATGGGAAGCTTCATTAGTGTCTTTAGAACACTCCGTTGCTCTCTTGCACTTGTCGTGAGGTTCTACTGATTTTGGGGGAATGACGATCCTATTTTGTGCTCGTTGTATCCAAATACAAAACTAAATTATGCACAAATCATGGGGAACTTCTCTAGTTTCTTTAGAACACTCCTTTGCTCATATCATAATATCTTATTCATGTGGCTCGTAGGAGCACTGGTCTAGTTAGTTCAATTGGTATCTTTTGATAGCTTGGTTCAATTGGTATCTTTTGATTGCGTGATTGTTTGTTTCTCTATTTGTTATGTCTTTGTAGCATAT
Organism: Secale cereale; assembly: GCA_902687465.1. Lineage (NCBI taxonomy): Eukaryota > Viridiplantae > Streptophyta > Magnoliopsida > Poales > Poaceae > Secale > Secale cereale. The sequence goes on along the minus strand of LR738710.1, from coordinate 383,013,291 downwards.
CATTCTTTAGCAATCTTTGAGCCTCAGTATGTTTTTTCTTCCTCCAAGTATTTACCTTTGGATATGTGTAGTGCATTCCACCCTCTTATTGAGAAATACACATTATATGGAGGAACACAATTCATATTGGTCGTCTAAGTTCTTCGCCCATTTTGGCAATCGATGCCAATGGGGGAGAAGTTTCAGAAAGTTTTGTGGAAAATTTTAGAGAGTCATATTTTCTTATTTTTGTTTTGTTCCTAATCTTTTGCGTCTCATACGCATGCATTATTGGTTGGTGCATTGCATGGTTATGCATAATTCCTTATATAAACTCTCAAGAAAGTAATTGTCATCAATTACCAAAAATGGGGAGATTGAAAGAACATGTGTGATGGGCCTCGAACCCCTCGTTGGATTACCCCAAGTGGAAGGTGTAAGATGCAGTAAGTAGAAGTGTTTTCCCTTAGCAAAGATGCCAAGGATCGAATCCCCAGAGACTCCTAGGTTCAACAGGTAGGTGTCAACCGCTAATGGCGCAATTAGCAATCAACGTGGACCTGCACACAGATACAAATAACTTTGCTCCCAACGAGTACAGAGAGGTTGTCAATCTCTCCAGCCTTGTAGTTCACAAAGGGTTAAAAGCAATATGATGGTAGTGATAGATAGTGTTTTGCAATAGTAAATAAAATAGCGAAAAGTAAATAGTGAATGTGATCAATGATGGTAATATGGACCGGAGTCACATGATGTTCACTAGTGATGTCTCTCTCCCAAAAGACGATAAAACAGCTATGTGAGGTAAACAAATTACAACTGGGCAATTGACAGGACCACGAACGCAAACCAATGATGACTACATTGCAAGAAAGGTTGAGGTTCAAAGCATGGGCGGTACGCCAAAGTAAGTAGACCGAAATCCATCTGCATCTACTACTAATCATCCACCTTGAGATATCTATCCAGAACATCTCGCTGGTATTAAGTTGCGAGTCCCACCCATAGTGTAAACTCAATGCAACAGACAACTGCATTAAAAGAACTTTGCGTAAAGTAAACAATCCTTGCACCCGCGGGCACAAGCACCGTTGTTTTCCCCCTTGTGGCAACAGCACATCCCCTAGACTCATGTTTCTGTCACTCAAGCTAGTCATCGAGGGGCATGAACCCACAATCGAGCATAACGTTCCCTCTTGGAGTCACTACTTACTACTTGGCCAAAGCAATAAATAACAACGGAGAACATGCAAGAATTACTTATGAACTAAAATATAAAAGAGGTGAATCAAATATATTACTCAAGATCAATCTGAACATAATCTCATAATCCATCGGATCCCAGCAAACTCAACATAGCAACAGCATAAGGATTACATAGGTGCCTCGATCATGTAGGGCAGCTCACGAGGACTAATTAGTGAAGCACAAGAACGGGAGGAGAACATCACATAGCTACTGGTCATGGACTCATGGTCCAAGGGAGACTACTCACGAGTCATCCGGGAGGCGTCCATGGTGGTGGAGAAGCTCCCGGTGGTGATCCTCCCCTCCGGCAGGGTGCCGGGAAGAGTTCTCCTGGTGCTCCCGATCTTGGAAGCAGCGGCGGCGGCGGAACAGAGATGGGATCGCGAAAAGAAGTCCTGTTTCAAGGGTTACGGGGGACCCTTTAAATATCTGCCAAAGTAGGGCACCGGGGGGCTCTCGGGGGGCCGAGGCGCCCCCCCGGCACGGCCCAGGGGGGGGGGCGCGCCCACAGGGCGCCTGGAGCCCCTGTGGCCCCCCCAGGCTGCCCTTCGGACGCAGTGTAGTTTCCGATAAGCTGATTTTTTATATATTTTTTCTGTTTTTTTCTGGGCAGTTCTCGAAACGTGAAAACCTGAAATACAAAAACAGCCGAAAACAGAAACTGGCACTGGGGTGCACTGGATTAGTAAGTTAGTCCAAATATGATCAAAAGTGTATGGAAGTGTATGCATATCATAGCAATATCACCCAAAAGTGGCATGGAGCAAGCAGAAATTATAGATACGTTTTGGACGTATCAATGTGGTGCCCCCATGTTTGGTTTTGGTAATTGGTGAAAATACCTATGGATTAATGGTTGCCTTGAGTTATTTTTTAAGGGTTTGTCCATAGGCTTTTCTTGGAGTCCATTGTTGGTTTCAAGGAGAGTTTGTAATGACCAAGGTGCTATTCAAGGACTTACCTAAAGATTGGTCATGTGAGAGGTTGATCGAGACTAAGTCAAAGAGTGAATCAAGTTGATTAACACATGAAGTGTAGAATATGTACAGAGAGGGATCAAGTGATCCCATGGTATGGTAAGCATTGTTAATTACGCTTTGTGTACTAACCCATGGTCTCTGCGAGAGTTCTTTGTGGGGTTAGGTTGCGGTGTGCAAGTTCAAGTGATGCATCATGAAGAGATCAAGTACTTAAATCTTGCCGTCCATTGTGGTGACATGCATCTCTTATGATGTTTTCAATGTTGGGTTTTTTTGGTTGTCTTTGTGAGTCTTAGAGCTTACGGACATCTTGATGACAAGCTCGAGTTCATCGAAAATGGAGTTCACATGCATCTTCTATGATGTTTTCGATGTTGGAGGTTTTGTCGGTTCTTCTCTGGTGGAGTGTTCATTCCTCTATATCTTAGGCATACCTCCCTGCCTCTTCTTACTATAACCAACAAGCTTGAGTTTTCTCAATTCGGAGCTCATATGAAGAAGTTATGGCAGTTCTGGTTTTATTGTATCCTTGTGTTGACTTTAGCTGCGATATGAAGGTAGCCAAGTGCTAAAGCCTCTGTGGCGTGCGGTAGTACCGCTCTAGGGAGCGGTAGTACCGCAGGGGCCAGTGGTAGTACCGCTCCTGGTGAGCGGTAGTACCACTGCCTCCAGCCCTGATGTTGATGCATGCGGAAGTAGGCGCGGATGTAATTTTTTACATCCGCCCCTACACGGTAGTACCGCGCCTTCGGTCTGGTACTACCGTGCCGGACTTTTGCACTGTTCCAACCTCAGCGGAAGTACGCGCAGATGTCATTTATTACTTTCGTGCATTTCCAGTACTAGTTGTGCCTGCCTTACGGTAGTACCGTAAGGGCTCGCGGTAGTACCGCTCCGGTGGTTCTACCGCTCGTTGCCCTATGCAATCGGCCCTCATACGGACACTACCGCGCAAGCAGTAGTACCGCACTCTGCAGCGGTAGTACCACAACCCTCTGCGGTAGTACCACGCCCATGTGGGATAGTACCGCGTTACGTGGGCTGAGTGAGGGGATAATGGTTGGATTTTTCTCCTTCTATAAAAGGGGGTCTTCTTCCCCATTGAGTCTTGTCCTTTGAGCTCATGTTCTTTACCCATTATTGACCTTCTTCGAGCTTTCTATCTCTCAATCCCTCCATGGATTCTTGCTAGTTTGGGGGGGGAGAGGAGATCTAGATCTACGTTTCCACCAATCACTTTCTCCTCTATGTGAGGGGAACCCTTTGGATCCAGATCTTGGAGTTCTTCATGTTCTCTTCTCTGTTCTTCCTCTCATTTTATTCCCTAGCATTAGTTGCTTTGGTGGGATTTGGGAGATAAGGACTTGGGCACTCCGTGTTCCCTTGCCATTGCATTTAGTGCATCGATTTGAGTTCTCCACGGTGATACGTGGGAATGAAGTTGAGAAGCTTATTACTCTTGGGTGCTTGGTACCCTTGAGCTTGTTCCTGTTGGGTGCTTGGGCGCCCTAGACGGTTGACGTCACCTCGAAGCCATATTCCATTGTGGTGAAGCTTCGTGGTGTCGTTGGGAGCCTCCAATTAAGTTGTGGAGATAGCCCCAACCTTGGTGGTGTTCGAAGCTCAATCATTGTGGTGTAAAGCTTCGGGCAAGAGTTGGGGTCTCCAATTAGGTCGTGGAGATCGCCCCGAGCAATTTGTACGGGTTTGGTGACCGCCTGCAAAGGTTGCCATTTGTACGGGTTCGGTGACCACCCTCAAGGGTCCCTTAGTGGAATCACGACATCTTGCATTGTGCAAGGGTGTCAGGAGATTACGGTGGCCCTAGTGGCTTCTTGGGGAGCATTGTGCCTCCACACCATTCCAAACGGAGATTAGCATCCGCATGGGTGTGAACTTCGGGATACATCGTCGTCTCCGCGTGAATCAGTTATCTCTTACCCGTGCCCTTTACTTATGCTCTTTACAATGTGATAGCCTTATTGTTTCGTGTCATATATCTTGCTATCACCTAGTTGTTTATCTTGCTTAGCATAAGTTGTTGGTGCACATAGGTGAGCCTAGTTGTTCTAGGTTTTGTGCTTGACAAATTAACCGCTAGGTTTATTCTGCAATTGTTCAAGCCTAAACCGTAATATTTTAAAGCGCCTATTCAACCCCTCTAGGCGACATCCATGATCCTTCAATTGGTATCAGAGCCTCATCTCTCTTTATAGGGCTTAACTGTCTAGAGAGTAAGGATGTCGACTACGGGCTTACGATTCTCTGACACTCTTAGTCTCGATGGCACAAATTTTGATCTTTGGGTAATTCACATGCTTAATCTCTTTAGGGTCATGTAGCGACCATGATCCCAATGGATCGAAGTCTCTGTGCTTAAGTGTCATCCCTGGATCGGTATGCTGACACACACAATACTTGAGGATTTATAACATAGTTTCAATCACACACTTATTACATCGAGATGCTCATAAAGAGTATTATTACAAAAATATGGCTAAAGGCCATTTAAAATAATAATTTGTGGAAGCATCGAAGATAAGTTGAGTCCATCCAACTCCACGACAAACACTGAGTGCATGACAACGACCTATCACACCTTAATCTTTGTTTGTAAACTCTGTAACATGAGACGTTGGAGCCGTGTAGGTCAGCACATTGAATATGCTGGCAAAGTCACACTGTAGCAATAATGATGAAAAAAATATTTACCACTACATGCAGAAACCTAGTTTTTACCTACAACAATGGAATTAATTTATTTACTACTAAGTTGAATTAATCAATATTGAGATGGTTCCTCCATCTCAATCCCAAAATCACCAATGTCTTTAGTAACCCAACAATTTATTTAATAGAGTGATGAGATGAACCAATAATTCAAATACCAGGATACTCCAGTTGTCCATAACCGGGGACACGGCTAATCATGATCAGATTGCACACTTTGCAGAGCTTTGCGCACTTTTCCCCACAAGACTCGACCACATCCATGATCAGAAGATCTAGACATAGCCTTTCGGAAGCATTAACTCTTTACTCTGGGTAGACCGGTACACCTACTTTCCCCTACATCTCCTAGTCTACCACTGAAAGAGCTCACACGACTTACTCAACTATGCCAGAGCCCATAATGGCTTGTAGCTGCACACGGAAGTTTCTAGGCATGAAAGATTATATGGTCCCTTTGATCTTAGGGTGGCATTTCATAAGATGATCACACGGTTCCTCTGGGATAGCAAACCGGTGGGTCGGGCGGTGGCGGATCGGGCGGCGGCGGCGGTCAACTCCGGCGGCGGCTACGGCGGCGGGCGGTGGTGGCGCGACGGCGGGGTCGGGCCGGTCCTTTTTGTAGGGGGTCGGGGCCGGGGCCGACTTGGGCGAGGGGGCGGCCGGTGGCCATGGTGGGGCCGGACTCCGAGAGTCCCGGTCGGGCACGGTGGGAGGAAGGCGGTGGCGGCGGCTGGGCTTCGGCCCAGTTCGGTCCAATTTTTTTATATAACAATTTCCGAAAATACCAAAAATAAGAAAAACACTGAAAATACATTTTTGAAAATCGCAGAAAAATTCACACGTACTTAAGGCCTTATTATTGACCTGGTGAATATTTTTCTAGGCCTAAATGCCTCAAATAAAAATAAACTTTTTAGTACTAATAAAATAAATAAAACCAATACTTTTGCAAACAAAAATCCGATAAATATATTATTACTAGAAATTCAATTTCAAACATTTTTATTCTATTTTTGAAGTAGTTATATTATATTCTCTCATTATTTAAAAATAATGAAAATGAAAATTAGCAAAACATTATTTGATCCAAATCCCACTTGGAAAATAACAAAAATTGTGGGTCCTTTTTGGGAAACTTCCAACTCTCTCACTTGTGTCCTTGAGTTGCTTAAAGTCTCTTGGATCAATTTCCAAGAAAAATCAAATTAAAAAAATGCTCAAATGATGAGTGCATGCATGATCTATATGTTAACATCCAAATTGAAAATTGGGATGTTACAGGTCATGGACCCAAATTTAGTGCGAATTGTAGATATGGGTTTTTCTCCTCCAAAGGATCTGCAACGATTATCTTTAGAGGATGAGAAAAACTATTATCTCAATGCTCAAGCTTATAATGTGCTTTTTGATGCTTTGAGCAATGTAGTTTCATTTCAACTCATGCCGTTCCGGGATGCTCATGAGTTATGGACAAAGCTTCAAGATAAATATGATGTGTCCAAGATTTGTGGGGATGATTGTTCTCCCTCCACCTCCGGCCGTGTTGTCTTCTCAACATCTTCTACTTCACCTACATGTGGTTTGCCACAAGGTAGTGATATGGTGAGTAGTGGTGTTCATTGCAATGATGATAGTGGGCTTATTGTTGATGATCCTTCATCACTCTCTTATTGCAATGCTTCATATTTGGACTTCAACACTTCGAGCTCTCCAAGTGTTTCACATGGTTGTGTTTATTGTCCTTGCATATCATGTAGCAATCGCTAGACTAAATCTCATGATTATATTCTTGCTATGCCTTGTTGCCATGAAAAAAATGCATCTATTTTGTCGAATTGCTGTGCTAACAATGTAGAGGAAACCCAACACCCCATGGAACAAGATGTGGTCTTGAATGGTGCATCAAGGGATCCAACATCATCATCGATTGCATTTTGCCTTATGGGGAAGGCTTCAAAGTTATCTCCTACTTTCAATCCCAATATATCTTGTGATGATATTGATGATGACAAGAATGATGATGATGATGTTGATAGTGATGAAGAGAATAATAATGTTGCCTCCATAAAAATTAAGGGGGCAACCATTTTTAAAGCTCTTCATAAGAATAAACTTGCTCGTTCCAACTTTACGGAAATCTTGTCTGTTGCCATTGAGAGCAAGAAATATATAGAGGAGTTGGAATCTCATCTAGAGGAGCATGAGGTCGCCATTGAGACAATGCAAGGTCATGAGCGTGATTACGATAATGAGATTGGGACCTCTCTCAAGCTCTTGGACTTCAACAAAACACCAAGGAATCTCTCGAGGAGACTTTTTCTCTAGAATTATCTAGAGTGAGGGAATCTCATGATAGAGCTCTTGGGGTGGCCAATTTTTTGAAACTAAAAATGAGAAGCTTGAAGTTGCACATGTTAAACTCCTCGAGGACTTTGAGCACCTCGAAAATGGATCAAGGGTCATTAAGAGTGAGCTCGTCAAACTCACCGAGTCTCATGCTCAACTTAAAGCTTATTATTCAAAATAGCTTGCCAAGTTGCCTTCTCCTCTTGTTGTTAATGATGATGCTTGTGCGACTAACTCTATTTCTAGTGAAGCATCCATTTTGAAGGAGAATGTTGATCTAAGGGCTCAACTAGAGCTGCTATCTAGCAATTATGGGAAGTTGGAAGTAATTCATGTAAAGCTCACAAGCTCTCATGATGATCTTCTAGTATCCCATAATGTGCTAAAGATAGCTCATGAGGCTATGATCACTAAGGTAACATCTAGCGAGTCTAATGTGGGTACTAGCACTACTTCTAGTCAAAATGCTATATTGCCATGTGCTAGTCCTTGTAATTCATCTACTCACAATATTGGTACATCTTGTGATTAATTACTTTCCTTGCCTTATTGCTCTAATGATGAAGCTTATACTTCCTCCAGTACTTGTGCTGATACTAACCATGTAGAGGAAATCAAAGAGCTCAAGAGACAAGTCACTTCCTTGAAGATTGACTTGCAAAAGTGTCATGAAGGGAAGTCCACACTAAACAATATCTTGAGTGTGAAAAAAATCCCCCAATGACAAAGGTGTACTTGGATTCAAATCCAATAAAAAGAAGAAGTCCAAGAGCATCAAGAAGAAGGGCCAAGAACAACTCAAGAATTCGGCCAAGAGAAACAAGAAAAGGGGCCAAGAACAACTCAAGAATTCGGCCATGATTATTTGCTTCAAGTGCAAAATTGAAGGGCATCATGTTAGATCTTGCACATTGAAGAAGAAGCCCATTAATGACAAGCAACAAGGGAAGAGGCCACAAGTTCAATCTCATGCTCAACCTCAAGTTGAAGAAAGGCCACTTCCCAAGAAGACTCAAGTTCATGCTTCTCTTGTTGAGACATCAAGTAAGAAGAAAATGAAGAGCCGACGTTGCTACGTATGTCGTGAGAAAGGTCACGTCGCTTCTTCATGCACTAGTGGTAACTTATTCAACCCAATTATTATCGATGATATCTATTCTCTTGGGAAGGATAAGGTTGGCAATGTGTTTGCCAGGTTTGTTGGTACTCAGAGTGGTGTCAAGCAAAGAACCATTTGGGTTACCAAGCCTATTGTGACTAACCTCTTAGGACCCAACTTGGTTGGGGACCAACAAGCTAAGACTTGATCAATAGGTGTTGTTGGAGGGCATTGGAGACTTGGCTACATTATGAAGACTTAAGGGGTCTTCATCATTCATATTTTGCCAAGCCAAGTCATTCGGATTATCATTTCTATCTTATATCCAATGTGCCTCCTTGCGGTAACTTGTACTTAAATTGTTTACATTGAAAGTTACTTGCACCTTTGCATGTTTTGATTTTGTACCTTGCATGTGTTTGTATATGTGTGCTTTCAATTTGCTTATCTTGAGTAATCAAGTATCTGTATGTTGGTTTGCACTTCATGTACGTGTGTGTTGTGTGTTGAGCCTTTTGCATCTTGTTTGTATATTAATTGGCTCTTGTGAGAGACTAATGGAACATCCCATTTTGGGGGAGTGATGTGCTTTGTGCACCTCATGGTCCCACAAATGTGTGTACATGAGTAATACCATCTATTGATATTACAAGATTATCTAGTCTCTATGTGGTATGTCTTCTCATGAGAAATTCAAATCCTATATGGTCCATTAATTATCTCTTGTTGGTTCTCTGTTGCATCTTGGTAATTTTTTCATTGGTATCACATTATGGGGGGGGGTAATATGCTATGTGTATATTACAAGCCTAGAAAATCTGTACATTTGAAATTCTGTCACCTAGAGTTGATATTGTAAATTATCTTGTTCCTAGGAGACATGTTAGCTCCACAAGTTGCAAATTTGATTATGTGTCTGGTGTTTGGATATCTTTGAAATCAACCACCGGGAATTATTCCCGAATACTTCTTGTCTCTGGATAATTGGTAATAATTTATGTAGTAGAAATTATTGATCATCTTTACCTTGGTTTTTAGTTTTATTTGCCCTTATTTCTTGCCAAGATTGTATCAACCCCCATTGCCTTCCGTGCCACTTATGGATCTTGCTGTTTTCTTTATCTTGTCTCGTGTTTTTCTAGATATAGTGAAAGTAGTGATCCTATTTTGTGCTCGTTGTATCCAAATACAAAACTAAATTACGCACAAATCATGGGGAACTTCTCTAGTTTCTTTAGAACACTCCTTTACTCATATCATAATATCTTATTCATGTGGCTCGTAGGAGCATTGGTCTAGTTAGTTCAATTGGTATCTTTTGAGAGCTTGGTTCAATTGGTATCTTTTGATTGCGTGATTGTTTGTTTCTCTATTTGTTATGTCTTTGTGGCATGTCATTCTTTAGCAATCTTTGAGCCTCAATATATTTTTTCTTCCTCCAAGTATTTAGCTTTGGATATGTGTAGTGCATTCCACTCTCTTATTGAGAAATACACAATATACAGAGGAACATAATTTATATTGGTCGTCTAAGTTTTTCGCCCATCTTGCAATCGATGCCAATGGGGGAGAAGTTTCAGAGAGTTTTGTGGAAAAGTTTAGAGAGTCATATTTTCTTGCTTTGGTTTTGTTCCTCAGCTTTTGCATCTCATACACATGCATTATTGGTTGGTGCACTGCATGGTGATGCATCATTCCTTGTATAATCTCTCTTGAAAGTGATTATCATCAATTACCAAAATGGGGGAGATTGAAAAAACATGCGGTGCCCCCATGTTTGGTTTTGGTAATTGATGACAATCCCTATGGACTAATGGTTGCCTTGAGTTATTTTTGAAGGGTTTGTCCATAGGCTTTTCTTAGAGTTCATTTGTTGGTTTCATTTGTGATGACCAAGGTGCTATTCAAGGACTTACCTAAAGATTGGTCATGTGAGAGGTTGATCAAGACTAAGTCAAAGAGTGAATCAAGTTGATCAACACACAAAGCGTAGAAGATGTACCGAGAGGGATCAAGTTATCCCATGGTATGATAAGCATTGTCAATTACGCTTTTTGTACTAACCCATGGTCTTCGCGAGAGTTCTTTGTGGGGTTAGGTTGCGGTGTGCAAGTTCAAGTAATGCATCACGAAGAGATCAAGTACTTGAAGCTTGCCGTCCATTATGGTGAAAATGGACTTGTGAAGATATGCCAAAGAGTGGCTCACCCATAGTGGAGTATGGGTGAGCAATCTACTAGTCTTCACCAAGCCAGCGCAATAAACAAAGGTGGTCCAACTTGAGGAGTCAAGGTCGTCTACATCTAGCTCAAGTGGACTTTGTGCAAGGCAAAGGTTTGCCTTTGATAGGTTCTCTATTTTACCGGTCTCATGGTGGTAGTTTGGAGATTGGGTTATAGGATCGATTGTCGTACTATCAAGGGGGGATCTTGATGAGTAGGTTGATTGTATCATTCGTAGAGAGCTCAAACCATTGCATCCTTACATCATCTTTATTGTTTCTTGTTTGGTTCTTCTCCTTGTGAGATTTGGAGCTTATGGTCATTTTCATGACAAGCTCGTGTTCATCGAAAACAGAGTTCACATGCATCTCCTATGATATTTTCGATGTTGGGTTTTTTTTTGGTTCTCTGTGTGAGTCTTAGAGCTTATGGACATCCTGATGACAAGCTCGAGTTCATCAAAAATGGAGTTCGCATGCATCTTCTATGATGTTTTCGATGTTGGAGGTTTTGCCGGTTCTTCTCTGGTGGAGGGTTGGTTCCTCTATACCTTAGGCATACCTCCCTGCCTCTTCTTACTAAGAAGTTATGGCAGTTCTGGTTTTATTGTATCCTTGTAGCTGCGATATGAAGGCAACCAAGTGCTAAAGCCTCTGTGGCGTACGGTAGTACCGCTCCTGGAGAGCGGTAGTACCGCAACCTCCAGCCCTGACGTTGATCCATGTGGAAGTAGGCATGGATGTAATTTTTACATCCGCCCTTACACGGTCGTATCGCGCCTTCGGTCCAGTACTACCGTGCCAGACTTTCGCACTGTTCCAACCTCAGCGGAAGTAGGCACGGATGTAATTTATTACTTCCGTGCATTTCCAGTACTAGTTGATGAATGCCTTACGGTACTACCGCTTGTTGCCCTGTGCAACAGGCCCTCATCTGGTCACTACCGCGCAAGCGGTAGTACCGCACTCCGCATCGGTAGTACCACAACCCTCTGTGGTAGTACCGCGGCCATGTGTGGTAGTACCGCGTTACGTGGGCTGAGTGAGGGGATAACGGTTGGATTTGTCTCCTTTTATAAAAGGGGGTCTTCTTCCTCATTGATTCTTCTCCTTTGAGCTCATGTTCTTCCCCCATTATTGACCTTCTTCGAGCTTGCTATCTCTCAATCCCTCCATGGATTCTTGCTAGTTTTGGGAGGAAAAGAGATAGGAGATCTAGATCTATGTTTCCACCAATCACTTTCTCCTCTATGTAAGGGGAACCCTTTGGATCTAGATCTTGGAGTTCTTCATGTTGTCTTCTCCGTTCTTCCTCTCATTTTCTTCCCTAGCATTAGCTACTTTGGTGGGATTTGGGAGAGAAGGACTTGGGCACTCTGTGTACCCTCGCCATTGTGTTTGGTGCATCGGTTTGAGTTCTCCATGGTGATACGTGGGAGTGAAGTTGAGAAGCTTATTACTCTTGGGTGCTTGGTACCCTTGAGCTTGTTCCTCTTGGGTACTTGGGCGCCTAGACGGTTGAGGTCACCTCGGAGCCATATTGCATTTGTGGCGAAGCTTCGTGGTGTCGTTGGGAGCCTCCAATTAAGTTGTGGAGATAGCCCCAACCTTGGTGGTGTTTGGAGCTCAATCATTGTGGTGCAAAGCTCCGGGAAAGCGTCAGGGTATCCACTTAGGTTGTGGAGATCGCCCCGAGCAATTTGTACGAATTCCGTGACTGCCCCCAAGGGTTGCCATTTGTACGGGTTCGGTGACCGCCCTCAAGGGTCCCTTAGTGGAATCACGACATCTTGCATTGTGCGAGGGCGTGAGGAGATTACGGTGGCCCTAGTGGCTTCTTGGGGAGCATTGTGCCCCCACACCACTCCAAACGGATATTAGCATCTGCAAGGGTGTGAACTTCGGGATACATCATCGTCTCCGCGTGCATCGGTTATTTCTTACCTGAGCCCTTTACTTATGCACTTTACCTTGTGATAGCGTTATTGTTTCTTGTCATATATCTTGCTATCACCTAGTTGTTTATCTTTCTTAGCATAAGTTATTGGTACACATAGGTGAGCCGTTTGTGCTTGCCAAATTAACCGCTAGGTTTATTCCGCATTTGTTCAAGCCTAAACCGTAACTATTTTAAAGCGCCTATTCACCCCCCCTCTAGGTGACATCCATGATCCTTCAATATGCAAGGAAGAAGAATAAAACTTTGACAATTTAAGCATCACGAGAGGTAATTTAGTAACATGAAGATTTGTACAACCATATTTTCCTCTCTCATAATAATTGCATGTATGATCATTATCAAATTGAACAATATAACAATGGTACATCGAGCTCCTATACAAACATTTTTTGACCCCTTTCCGCGCGACATTTTAAACCGTTGCCAAGTGAGTGTGGGCGAAAGAGGGGGTGAGGGAGTCCTGGATTAAGGTGTTCTCAGGTGGCCGGATCGTTCATTATGAGCCGGACTGGTGGGCCGTGAAGATTATCAAAGAAGACTATCTCTCGTATCCGGATAGGACTCCCCATGTATAAAATAGCAAGTTTCGAGTCTGGGTGTAATACTTTCCTTCCTCTGCAAGGTGATCATGTACAAACCCTAGGTCCCTCTGGTGCATATATAGACCAGAGGGTTTAGTCCCTAGAGACGACAGCTAAATCATAGCAATCACATAGGCTAGAATTTTAGGGTTTAGCCATTACGATCTCGAGGTAGATCAACTCTTGTAACCCATATTCATCAAGATCAATCAAGTAGGAAGTAGGGTATTACCTCGATAGAGAGGGCCCAAACCTAGGTAAACATCGTGTCCCGAGTCTCCTGTTACCATCGATCCTCAGAAGCATACTACGGGACCCCCTACCCGAGATCTGTCGGTTTTGACACCGACATTGGTGCTTTCATTGAGAGTTCCACTGTGTCGTTGACTAAAGGATTAATGGGTCGCTTCGTCATCAATGACGGCGCCACCGCCGGGGGAGTTTTTCTTGCCGGTCAGCTTTTCGTGTTCGGCGCCTTCATGCTTCGTACCAACACTGAAGGACACCTCGAGCATGTTGAAAGCTATGCCCCTGGTCATTAGATCAGATTTGGAAGCCTAAACTACGTTGCTGATGTCCGCAGAGATTTCATCTTCGACGGATTCGTGCCCATCGCAGCCGCTCCCTACCACCTCGATGAACATGACCTAGATCTATCATCAGACCGCGTACAGGGGGAAACACTTGCAGCATCTCTGGCCTTAGATCCGGAGCAGATCGCTTCATCCGAGGACGGGAAGATAAACCCCGCCACGGAGACCGTAGACTTAGAGGAGCTTGAGCCGCCCATAGACCCAGCCATGAGCGGGATTCCCTCCACCGGAACTCTGGACTCGTCTCCGATCACAGGTTCCGAACTTTCAGGATCTGCATCCTTCGGGCTCGATCGAGCGGTCGTTACCGAACTCAGCCATGCAAATATCCGAACACACGTCCAGCGCTCGTCCTTAGACACAGTGCTGGACTTACTAAAATCTCTCTCCCTAGCAGAGAATTCCCAGTCCGATTATGCCCAGTTTGAACTAGGGGCTGAGGACATGGAATTTTGCTTCCTACCCACAACCCAGTTGGTAGCCACGGTCGAGGACTTAACCGATCTATTAGATTACGCTTCCGAAGACATCGATGGGATGGACCACGATGCTGAAGCCGATCTAAGTACAAACCCACCCGCAACCGGGCGATGGACGACTACTTCTACGTATGATGTATACATGGTGGACACACCCAACGAGAAGGAGGGCGATGGCGATACCAATCCAGAACAAGACAATCCCATCGATGAACCTCCCAAACGCCGGCGTCAGAAGCGTCGATCTCGAACCCATAAAGGGAAAGAGAGTAACACTGTCACTGAAGACGATGATGATCTGGAACAAGCTGATGACCCTGTGGAGCCAGCGGTAGAGCAGGACAAACGGGAGGATGGTTAACACAGTCCAGAAGAACCGCTGGCTGATCACAGCGACATGGACGACAACAATTATAAACCCGTCTCTAAAGAGGACATCATCCTGGGAGAATATGATTTCATCGTCCCAGAAGAACCGCCCGAACAGAAGCGTTTTCAACAATAGCTCATTGCCACCACAAGGATCCTGAAGAGGCAGCAGCAGCGGCTTAGAGCCGAACATGATATGCTCAACGACAGATGGAACAATGTGCTAGATGCGTAAGAACAATACGGCTATAAGGGCCAAACAAAGAGCTATCCTAAACGCAAACTGCTACCCCAATTCGACGATGAGGCACCAACGCCAATTATGCCGAAGTATGATCAGTCCGATCAACCGGACCAACCACCCCGTGGACGGGACAAAGTGGCCAGCAATGCTGTACACAGGCCCGCACCTCCTCACCGTAAAGGCAAGGATACAATAGCCCAGGGCCATAAGTACGACCTACGTCAGAACCTGAATAAAAAGGCTGGCCAGACCAGATCAATCTACGGACCAAGGGAACGTACCCACGCACAGGGCGGTGGCTATAAAGCCAAACAGAATGGTTACATTCCAATTCAGAGCCAACACCGAACACCAATACCGTTTGAATTATGCCACGACATTGCGAAATACAGGGGTGCTTCACACCCTCTGTGCTTCACCAATGAGGTGATGGATCATGAATATATAGAAGGATTTAAACCCATAAACATCGAGGCATACAATGAAACAACGGATCCAGTTATATGGATAGAAGACTTTATTCTTTACATACACATGGCTCATGGAGACGATCACCACACCATCAAATACTTACCTCTCAAGCTGAAAAGACCAGCTCGGCACTAGTTAAACAACCTCCCAGAGAACTCTATCGGAAGCTGGGAAGAACTTGAGGATGCTTTTTGGGCCAACTTTCAGGGGACTTATGTCCGGGCCCCGGATGCTAATGATTTAAGTCATATAATCCAGCAACCCGGGGAGTCAGCCCGTATGCTTTGAAATCGGTTCTTAACTAAAAAGAACCAAATTGTAGACTGTCCGGACGCCGAAATCATAGCGGCATTCAAACACAGTGTCCGGGACGAACGGCTGGCTAGACACCTCGGCCAAGAGAAGCCGAGAAAAATGGCAGCCCTAACTACACTCATGACCCGCTTTTGCATGGGCGAGGACAGCTGGCTGGCTCGTAGAAGCAACAACACTAGTGACCTTGGCACATCTGAAGTCAAGGATGTCAATGGAAAGCCACGGCGCAATAAAAACAAGCATCGAAACAATACCGGAAACATAGATGACACGGCAGTAAACACCGGATTCAGCGGCTCCAGGCCTGGTCAACGAAAGAAGACATTTAAAGGCAACAGAAATAGTCAATCCAGCTTGGACAAAATACTCGACATGCCATGCCAGATCCATAGCACCCCTGGTAAACCTGCAAATCATACCAACCGTAACAGTTGGGTCTTTAAGCAGGCCAGCAAGCTAAATGCCGAACACAAGAGGAAAGGACCTCAAAGCGAAGACGAGGATGAACCTCGTGAGCCGAACACGGGTGGACAGAAGTAATTTCCACCGGAGGTGAAAACTGTGAACATGATCTACGTCACCCATATGCCCAAGAGGGAGCGCAAGCGCACACTCTGAGACATCTATGCCGTCGAGCCCGTCGCCCCCAAGTTTAACCCATGGTTGGCTTTCCCGATCACCTTTGATCGTAGGGATCATCCAACCAGTATCCATCATGGAGGTTCGGTGGCCTTAGTGCTCGACCCCATAATTGACAGAGACGATCTTACTCGAGTCCATATGGATGGTGGCAGCAATCTCAATCTGATATACCAAGACACTGTCTGTAAGATGGGGATAGACCCGTCAAGAATTAAGCTGAGCAGCACTACCTTTAAAGGAGAGATACCAGACGTAGAAGCCCGTTGCACGGGCTCATCAACGTTGGAAGTCATATTCGGCTCCCCCGATAACTTCCAAAGCGAAGAGTTAATCTCCCACATCGCTCCGTTCCGAAGTGGGTATCACGCACTACTCAGTAGAACGGCCTTCGCCCGCTTTAATGTAGTCCCGCATTATGCCTACTTAAAAGCTCAAAATGCCTTGACCACGCGGCGTCATCACGGTCAATGGAAACATGGAGCACTCCCTTCGTACGGAGAAAGACAATGCGGCCCTAGCAGCCGAGGTGCAAAGCGGCTTATTTAGGCCGAATAGCTCATCAGTCGTCATGACCAATGACACGGCTAAACGTGTCCGGTCCGCACTACAATGCGGCAGCTCAGAAGAACCTGAGCTCGATTATCAGTTGCACCCCTATCGACTGCCCCATAAGGTGGCATCATACGTACCTCGTGTACACAATTATGCCCGTAAAATACCTTGGGCGGCGCTAGGGGCCCACAACATGTAAATAGTCCATAGTTTGGCTTGACCTTATTCGGACTATAAAATATATCTTCTTTTTCAGGTGGCCATCATAATTCTCCTTCTCAAGGATATACCACCAAGGAAGAAAAGGCGCAAACGTACAGCAGGGCCACGTGTTGAAATTTCTCTTTTTTAGATTCAGGCTCTATGTACACCTTTTTCTTCTCTTTTATTTTTCCTTTACTTTGTGGCATGTCAAATGCCCGAGGCTGTTATCAGCGTTATGTGTAACCTCATGACTTACCGCCCTAAACGAGATATAAAAAGAAGCAGTTTGATTGGAATTTGCTTGGAGTCTATTCTATTTTACCACCTGTATTCTTCACCCCAAGTCAGATCACCGCATATGCCATAATACCTAGACTTAATACCAGGGGTTGTACTCAGCCTGGCATGCCTCCAACAAGTCGGAACACCTATAGGGAATTGTTCGGCGTCCCGGATATTGCGTTATATGCATCGGCTCCGAATCATGTCTTTGGTCCATAGTTGGGTTTCTCGGATCCTGTGTGTGCCACCTTACGTTCCACATTGTTCGGACAAGGTAGCAAAGGGAGAACTACTGCGATTGTACTTCTGGTTTGTTCGGGCAAGTACCTAAGTAGAGAAAGCCGAAAACTGACTGTCATGATGAGGCGAGGGCCGGTCAAGCGATTCGGTGACCTAGTGTTATACTATGACCTATAGCGATCCATTTCGTGTTATATGAGGCGTTGGTCTTCGCCCAGCCGTGTCAAACAGGCACTATAGTTCAAAAAGCCTTGTACGCACCAGGGGCTAGTACTTAGCCCACTAGTCAAGATCCTATGGCTAAGTGAAAGCACTAAAGCCGCATAGTTTGAGTGCCTGGTGCGCTCCGCAGACACCTCCTATACGGACCAATACGCTGGATAAACAGTGTTCATGCATGTTACCAAACACCCATGTAATATTTACATGGGGGCTGAAGCCGACGACTAGAAACTTTCAAATTTAAATAAACAGCCGCACAGGAGGAAAAAGTTGCTCATATAAATATAGAAGCGCAAAATTTATATACATCGGCACATATGCTCAGTCCTTACAATCCAAATACAATCACTCAAAGATTATATCCTTTGAGCACTGGCCCTCTACAAGGCGGGCTCCTTCTAGGACGTCGCCAAAGTACCTTTCGGGCTTGTGGTGATCCTTGCCCTCTGGGGGGCCAGCGGTGGCTATCTATGTGGCCTTCATCTTTGCCCAATGCACCTTCATGGGGGCAAAGGCCATCCAAGCACCCTCGATGCAGGCCGAACGCTTAATAGCGTCGACCCACAGACTAGCTTCGACGAGCTTCTTCACCAATACGAAGTAACTACTTGGGATTGGATCCACGGGCCATGGGCGTACTATCAAGTCCTTCATGGCCATACCCGCCATGTTATGCAGCTCGACCAGCGGCTTCATTTGGTCACTGAGGTTCACCGGATAGTTTGGCGCAAGGAACTGCGACCAAAATGGCTTCTTCGTGATGTTCGCCTCCTGGGCTCAGAAGTATTGGGAGGCATCGGCGATGCTCCTCATGTGATCCGCAAACATTCCTGGAGAACTCCACAACCGTGTCAGCCAAAGATACCTCTGACATCCGAAGATGCTCTGCAAGAGAAAAACCTTACCAGCTGCTATTTGACGCGCTTGTTTTATTCTTTCTTGAGCACTGCGCGACTACGTACGTGCCTCCTTGGCAGCATTAACTGCCGCAGTGAGTTTGGATGCTTGTTCCGAATTCATCTGCTCCAATGCATCACATTTGCGAATAGCATCTTGCAGCTCGACTTCGACTTCGGTCACCCGAGCC
This sequence comes from Secale cereale, assembly GCA_902687465.1. Classification (NCBI taxonomy): domain Eukaryota; kingdom Viridiplantae; phylum Streptophyta; class Magnoliopsida; order Poales; family Poaceae; genus Secale; species Secale cereale. The sequence continues at coordinate 382,994,444 of LR738710.1, read as the reverse complement.
TCGTGCTGTTAATGCAGGGCCTTCTCGGTCTCCAGGTCAGCAGCCGCTTTATCAGCGACTGCCTTGCTCGCTCTTGCCTCTTCCTTGGCCGTCGCAAGCTTGCCCTTCAGGGCCTCGACCGTAGCTGCGTCAGCTGTTTCACCAGAACATATAACACAAATTAGCTCACGCTCACACATATAGTGTGTTAAAATTTCAATTTCTTAAACCCGCATACCTTGCGTTTCATCAAAACGATTTTTGATGCGGACGAGCTCTTCGTCAGCTAGCATAAGTTTCCGATTTAACTCGGAAACCTCTGCGGCCCGGGCAGATGCCGCAACTAGAGAAGCCTGCCCGAGCGCAAAATACACAGTTCAACTCTATCATATGCTATAACATGGATGCTTCATCTGATTCTGTTCATAATCAAACAAAGCATCAGGGGCTACTGTCTATATATATATATATATATATATATATATATATATATATATATATATATATATATATATATATATATAT
>LR738710.1:382906183-382988430 GCA_902687465.1 Secale cereale | reverse complement strand
CTTCTATATGAAAGAAATAAGATGAGAATGTCATTCTCAGAATGCGGTTCTCTTCTGTATGAAAACCCTGAGATCAGGATGTCATTTTGAGAATGCAGTTCTCTTCGTTGTATAGAATCTGAGATGACCGTGAATCAATATAGAATGCAGTTAGAAAGAAAAAATATAGAGTCAGACTAGGCTTCACGTACAGTGCAATGCGTGCGTGGTGCGTTTAAAGCTTATAGTGCAGTACACTTCGAGTACACAGTGCAGTGCGCTTTGTGCAAAAAATGTAAAAAATTGAGCTCTCCCTTAGGAGACACGGTTGATTTTCTGTCTTCTAATACAATTTTTCCAAAATTTTGAAACTCAACGACAAACACGTTGATCGTCTTTGCAGTCCCATGTGGTAAGGTGAGATGCAGTGCGGATGCGTATATTTAAAAAAACTTGGCTGCTACTCATATAAGTGAATGAAGTGCGCTGCGAACATGTTACAGTTCACAAGGAGGAGTTGGCTGAAAGCTCCATTATGTACATATTTGTCATTCTCACTGTCTGCCACAAAAAGAAAAACACAAAAACTAACTAGACCGGTATATATAAAAGCACACAGCATGGTGTGAACAGTTTTGCACATCGAGAACTACACACAGCGACCATAGATACTGTTTACAGAAAGTTCTGGAGCACACATGAAAAAGACATCAACACACATAAAAAAAGATATGCTATCATTTATGCCTCATCTTGCTCCTGCGAGTCCAGTTTTGGAGAAAAGCCAAGAGAAATGCAGAGATTTCTTAGATCCTCCGGGAACTCGGTGACTACGACCATGTTTACAGGGTGGAACAGGATCTGGAACAAAAACTCAGCCTTCCAATCCTGAAGAACAGCTTCCTGCGATGAAGAAAAAAAAATTAAACAAATATACAACATCATCTACAAAAAAGAAACTGACAAAAAAAATATCAAGGAATGAGGGATTAATATTGGGTTAAAAAAGATACTTACATTACGCTTTGCGAATTTCACAACAAAGCTTTTGCCGTCATAAAACTGAGCCATCTTCAGAACAAAAAAGCCGCACTCATTGGGGCCCTGCTCAGGGGAGCCCAAAAAGCTAGCTTTCTTTGAAACATCGACCCAGTCTACCGACTCCTTTCTCTTGTACTCCTTTTCTCCATAAACCTTCTTCAACAATGCAGTCATCCTGATCATCTGGTGGAAATAAAAAAATACACATCACAACAAAAATTGTTCAACATGCGCACGCATGAAAACAAGAAGAAAGGTGAAAAAGGAAAAAATTTACCATTTCAGTACGGTCGCTGTGGTATTCAGACTTATGCCACCTCGTCGTTTGATCAACCTGTCCGATGTACCTCCTAGTGTCATGAATGTCAAGGGTATCGCGGTGCCTATTCATCCTGTATAGCGAATAATGCTGGTCTTTCATCCGTGGTAACAGAATCTGATTTTGTTTCATCAAATTTGTTATGGGTTAGATGAGTGAAAAAGGATTACTGGAAAAAATTAGGAGAGAAAATAAGAACATAAGGCTGAACAAAAGCAAATCTGATAACTTACTAATTTGCAATCAAGAAGGTTCTCGTCATCACGAACATAAAGTTTGAACTGCTTTGCTGCATCGTCAACGTTAAACTTGCCGTGGACAAAAGGCAACACAACGTTTCCATCTTCATCTCTATCCGCGTGATCATTCATTTGAAGCACATACTGCGTGTGGGTAATTCACAAAAGAATGTTAATGCAGTTCCCCTTAAGATGTTTGCTCCGACGCTTAATCAAAAAACGGATCACGCTTCTCTAAAAATAGTATGCAGTTCACAATTCTCCCCATAATTTGTTTCTTTTATGATGCATAGGTTAAACACAAAAAAAAATGTATGCAGTTCAGTACATTCTAAAACAAATTATTATACACTATTTACTGCAGTTCACTCGAGCAGAAAAAAAGAAAAAAAAAGAAAAAAGAGAAATACCGTGATAAACAAAGGGGACAGCAGAACGCGTTCGCCAGATCGATAAACCACATTCATATGCTCGTCATTCTTCCAGTACCTGATGATATGATCCATCAATTCCGAGTCCATAAAACTACCTCTGGTGAAAGTTAAGAACAGGTAGTCCACATTCACAGTGTAGACTTCGACAGGATTCCTGTGCATGAAAAGCGCGCACCTGCACAAAAGAAACAGCGAAGGTGGGGGGGTTAGGAGCACAAAAGCAAAAACACAGAAGAACATTACACACATTAAAAATCAAAAAGCAAAAAAACTAACGAAAAAAGAACTGACTCGCTGTATTTCTGCCTGAATGGTGTGCTCGTGATGAGTTGCAAGACTTTCCTCATCTCCGCAAGATAGCTGAATCTCACAGGATTCAACTTCTGTACAGGAGATCGAAACTTTGATGGCTTCTGCACAGGCCTCTTATTTGATAGAATTAGTGCCTCGCTGTCCGTCGGGCGTTCCAAAGCTGTGCTCCTGGTCCTCCTAGGCACTGGTGGTGGCCTCTCAAAATCATCATCACTATCTTCAGCATTCGGAGGGCTCACTCCTTTCTTCCCATACTTGACATTGACAGGAGATTTCTCAAGAGCTTTTTCATTCGAAGTGTCGGTGCCACTCCTCAACCTCTTACACACAGGTTCTTTCACAAGCTTAACGGGGGGTTCATCAAGGACAAGTTTCTGAATCGTTGGAGTGTGAACCTGAGTTTCAAACAAGGAAATACCACCTTGGTGTGCGCCTTCGTCAAAGCCTGCACAAAAAAACGGATAATGAGAAAAATGAAAAAGAATCATCAAGTTCACTAAGGAAAGTCATTTTAAACATGCGAATGGGGTTTCTACTAAAAAGCTGAACAAAAGTAGTGGACCTCCCCTCTTTGTATCAATGAAGTTCACTTAATAAAAAGGGTGTGTGACTGAAAAAAATGTAATACCCTTCTTTAAAAATTAAAAGTGATGTCAGGTCAAGACAGCAATGCGACGAGGTCAGCCAACTATAGAGCATCGCCTTCCTGATGTAGCCAATGTGCTCCTTCCCAAACTTGGCAATCGTTTCACCATCCCAGGTGTCGGGGGAAACTGTCCTCCCACGAGCACCTATGGGACCGGAGCCCCTTCTACGTTGCGGTAAGGGAGCGGAGGGAGCACGGAGAGCAGATCGAGGGGCACACGCGGGCAGTTTACCCAGGTTCGGGCCGCGATGACGCGTAAAACCCTACTCCTGCCTTGGTTGTATTTAGTTTTCGGAGCTTGGGAGCTTGAAGATCTACAGTACCAGCTACACCGAGCGTGAAGTGAGCAAGTTTCTGGGATCGAACCTCCTCTACGTTGTGCATGGGCCTCCTTTTATAGCTCAAGGGGTCACCGACAAGTGCCAACATAGAGGAGGGTAAAAGTGTAAATTTGGTGGTAGTTGTAACAGTGCATGAACAGTGTATGAACAGTGGTCTTCACCTAACCTTGACGGTGGGGGACAAGGGCATTTAATGAACGTCGCCGTCGACCCCAAAAGCGTCTGTCCATGCGTCTCCGTTCGCCACGGCGGTAGCCTCGTCACCGCGGCTCGCCAGCGTGTCTCTCAGGCTGCACAGCCATCTGCCACGCGCCCCTGGAAGGGCCCCAGGGCGACGCGTGGTCAAGTGAGCTGGAGCACAGGCACACAGTGTGAACTTCCCCCGGCAAGCACCTTGCCGGGGCCGCTATCTTGCCGGGCCCGGAAGCTTGCCGCTTCCCGGGTCCTGCTGGGGCGCACGATGCGCCGCGATGTATCTTTTGCGGTGTTATCCCTTGGCCTTCCTGGCGAGCACCTCTTGCCAGGGTCTTGTGCTGGAAAGATGTCCTTGAGCCTGGTGCGGCCTTCCCGGCAAGCTCCTCTTGCCGGGGTCTTGTCTTCTAACTTGAATACTTTGTTCTTGAATGGCTTGAAGGAGTCTGGAGCAGGCCTCGGCAAGCGCGTGGTAAGCCCTGCCGCGGGAAGCTGCTACTGCCCGTGCACAAGTTGGGGTACTAAGGCACCCCTATCTTAGTACACCGACAGGAGCCCCCGGGTCTGGGCCACACACGGTGCCGAGCGCTGTTGGGCCAGGCCCAAGACAGTGCACGGGCACACGCGGCCCACGGCAAGCCGTATCCCTCTCCGTATCCGCCGCATCCCTCCCTAACGGCACGCGTCGATTGCGGCGTCGTGGGAGAGATCGTGGCCTATTCTTTAATGGGAAATGTGGAACGTCCCCCACTTCCCCCTTAAAAGCAGAGGAAGCAGGGGCAGTTCCCCCCCATCGTCTTCATTGCGCCTTGAGCTCTCAGAAACCCCCGCCGCTCCCTGCTTCTGCCCTTCCTCCACCGTCCCCTCCACCCGCCGTGCCGCCGTTCTCCCTCGCCGCCCCCGCCATGGCCCCGAAGAGCGACCAGGCGAAGAGCGACAAGGCGAAGGGCGACAAGACGAAGAAGGAGAAGTCCAAGCAGGCGGCGAGGTTGGCAGCCATGCGGAGGAAGTTGGTGGTCTTCCCGCCATGGCTCGGCCCGAGGGAGCTGCGGGACAAGTACTATTTGTTCTGGGCGAGGGAGACGAAGGATCATCCCCGCACCCAAGTCCTCCCCGCCGTGGCCGTCGACATGTTTCCCGGAGGTTACTACTTCTTCGCTGCATTCTTCTACTACGGTCTTTGCCCTCCGTTCTCGAAGTTCTTCTGCGACATGATGAATACGTACGGCTTCCGTCTCTTAGATTTCACCCCCAACGCCGTCCTCACCCTTGCCGTTTTCGCACATCTGTGCGAAAACTACGTTGGAGTCCACCCAAATGTAGCTCTGTTCCGCCACTTCTTCAGGCCTAGAGTATAGTCCGGATCCCCCCTCTCCGGCGGCATCTCTTGGATCTTCAGGCTGAACAAGAAGGAGGCGTACTTGAAGGGAGAGCTCCGCGGCAAGTGGGAGGAGTGGAGGGCAGATTGGTGTTGGATTCTGGAGAAAGATCCCGAGCAGTTTACCTTGCCGCGCCAGACTGCCATAGTGCGCGGCAAGGATTGGAGTGACTTGGCCCCGGAGGACGACAAGCTGCAGATCGCTTTAACTAGGATTCTTCGTCTCCGGGCTGCCAGTCTAACAGTGGGTGAAGTTGGAGCTGATTTCCTCCGCCGCCGCATCGCCCATCTGCAGGAAAGGAAGAGGCCTGCTTGGGAGTTCGGCAATGCGGCAGACCGCATGAGGCTGCGCCCCGGGTTGAACTACAACTTCACCGTCTTGGAGTTGAAGGGGATGGTCCGGGAATTGTTCAAACACGACCCCAAGCACCCGAAGTGGTTCAAACCGTCGACCGAAGTAGTCCCTCTGTGTAACAACACCGCCCTCAGTGCCATCCGCGCGGCAATGCCGGAGTGTGACTCCCAAGGGATCGTCCCCACTTGGCTGGAGCCCTCGGCGGAGACCGTGCAAGCCTTCTTCGACAACTTGGTTGAAAAACCACGCAATACTGATGATAGGAAGGGGCTCACCCGGGAGACCACCGCGCGAGATGTGGCGTACATTGCCTCCAGGATGGAGGAGGCCGCCGTGGCAGCAGCGGCAGCTGAGTTTGGATACACCGTTGACGAAGCGGAGGCGGCGGACGCAGTGAGCCAGGCCGAGGAGGAGGAAATCCTCAAGTTGCTGCAGATTATGCCCGAGGAGTTTGCCGGGGAGCCTACCGGGGAGCCTGCCGGGATTGGCGAGGCTGCCGGGCAGGGGACCGAGTCCAGCGGGCCTGCCGAGGAGGAGGAGGAGGGGGAGGCCGAGTCCGGTGATTCTGATGAGGACTCCGGCGGATCCCTGAATCTTGACGACGACGCCTCCTCGTCCTCGGAGAACTCTCCGCCACCACCAAGCCCAAGTCCTCCGCCGCAACCGAAGAAACGTCTCCGCAAGGCCGTCGAGACGGCGAGGCCGCCGGCGCCCCAGCAACGACCGCAGCGCCGGGCGACGCGCGCCACCACGACGAGCAAGGTTGCCAAGGAGGCGCCCCGCGCCCGAGCGGCAAGCGGAGGGGGGTCTTCCCGGAGTGACTCCGGGGTACCTTCTGCTCCTCGGTCCTCAGCGACGACCGGTGCTGGGTCTTCACAGCCCGCAGCTCCGGAGCCCTCCAAGCGCCCGAGGGAGCCCTCTCCTCTGGCTCCTCGCGCTGGAGCAGCCGAGGCGGGATTCGACTTCTCCGCTCTCAGCTCCGACGAAGAGGAGGAGGAAGAGTAAGTATTTGCTAGTTTCATTTCCTTTGATTTTGTCTTGATCTCTCTTGCTTGGTTCTGATCTTGATCTTGTTTTGGCTTCCAGGATCTTGACCCAGCGGATGGCGAAGAGGGCCAAGGTCCCTGTGGTCGAGATGAAAGACGACGAGCCCGCCGCAGCGACAGGAGACGCGCCAGCGGCAGACTTGCCGGATCAGGCTGCTGCTCCGAGGAGCAGCCCCCAGCGCAGCCCCCAGCGTAAGTCTGGTATCCATTTTCCTGCTTGACGGGCGCACTCGGGGTTATCGCTCGTACTGACGTTTTGTTGTTTCGTGCAGAGGTGGAGCCGCAGCCGCAGGAGCACCAGGAGGTTGCCCCCGATGAGCCACTTGCTCCACCCTCCCCGCCAAGGAGGAGCTCTCCGGCAAGGGACGGTGCTCCGCCAAGGATGGGTACTCCGCCAAGGGCGAGTACCCCGCCAAGGGCGAGCACCCCGACAAGGGAGGGCGCAAGCGGCCCTCCGCCAGCAAGGTCTACTACTCCGCCGCCAAGGGAGAATTCTCCGGTGAGGGACCCCGTCGTCGAGGAAGTCCGCGAAGGTAAACCTTGTAGCTTCTTCTTCTCGAATTCTTCTTTTTGGATATTTGCTTGATGATCTTTCTTTTCTTTTTCTTCTACTAGATCCTCCCGCCCCGGAGCCGATGGAGACGGAGGCCACCGCCGAGGAGGGTGTGCATGGCGACGGCGGCAACGCCACTACTGCTGAGGGAATGGCTGGAGCCGACGAGCCAGCCGTCGAGGAGACTGCCCCGGCTGCCGACGCCACGGCTGGGGAAGGGACCGGCGACCACACTGCTGGCCCGGAGGCTGCAGGAGCGTCGGACGCTGCACCGGCCGCCGACCCCTCCGGCTCCACGGAGCGGTCGGGTGTCTACCTGGAGGCCGCCAACGGGGTCTTCATTCAAGTCCCGTGGGCGTCCTCATCTAGGGTGCCCGCGGAGGGAGAGACCTTCGACAGAGAGGTTCTCGCCTCCGCCGGGCTGAAGGTTGTGGATGCGCCCGGCAGCAGCGACGAGCCCGAAGAGGAGCGGCTCCTTCGCCGGCTTCTGGCCTTGTACCGGGCCAGGCAGGCGAAGTTGGAGTCTCAGGAGGCTCTGGCTGCCAAGGCTGGTGCTGACCTGGAGAAGCGCGCCGCGGAGCTCCGTGCCGCCAATCAGGCGGCCCTCCGGAACTTGGTAGAGGAGCGCGAGGAGCTTGCCGGGGCGCAGCAAGCATTCTTCCTCGAAAAGGCCGAGGTCGAGGAGCAGCAGCGTCTGGCCGCCGAAGAGCTGTCTCGGCGGGAAGGGGCGCTCAACCAGCGGAAGGTCGACCTCGACAGCCACGAGGACGACCTCACCGCCCGGGAGCAGGCTATTGGCGGGGCTCTGCGGGAGGCGAGGGATGCTGCCGCTGCCGCAGAGACCGCCAAGAAGGAGCTGGAGGCCAGAGTAGCGCAGTTGGAGCTGTTCTTGAAGGCCAGTGAAGACAGGGTCACCGCGCTCAACGTGGAGCGGGAGAAGGATGCCCACACCAACTCGGAGTTGCAAATCCGCCTCTCCGATAAGGGTAAAGAGCTCACTGATGCCAAGGACTCCATTGCTGATCTAGAGCTGAAGGTCTCCACCCTTACTGACTCGCTTGACGCTGCCCGGGACCGCGAGACCAAGCTGAAGGACGATCGCCGCGCTGAGAGGGCCCTGCTGGAAAGCACCGCCGTCTCGCAGACCCAATTCCAGCAGAATGTGGAGCGATGGACCGAGGACCTCGTCACCTCCGCCGCCAACATAGACATGGAGATGATGGCGCTGAGGGCGGAGCATCTCGTGTACTCCCCCGACGAGAACCTCCCCCACAGCGCCAAACTGAGTCTATTCTTCAGGGGAGTGGCGCCGGCGCTTGCGCGGCTGCGGGAGAAGATCCCTGAGCAGCTGGCCGACGAGGCACGCCGGCTCTGCATGGGCACCATGGAGTAGGTGCTGTCGAAGATTGTTTACCGCAACCCCGGCATCAACCTCGTCAACGTCCTCCGCACCTTGCCGCCCGAGGCTGACCATGAGGCGTTGAAGGCCCAAGTTGCCCACATCGTAGCCAAGGTGGGCAAGATCCAGAGGGTCGAGGGAGACCGTAGGAATTAGGCTTCTTGCTTCCTTTGCCGCTGCCAATTAAGTCATAGGCAGTAGTTGATTAGAACAGCGGCAAGCTATCTTTGTATTATATACTTTTATTTTGGGTAATCAATGCAGTGTTATCTCCCTTGCTTTTGGTCCTTCACTTTGTATGCTTTTTACCCTACGCTTTTAGGGAACTTGCCGGCAAGGGGCCCTTGCCGCGAGCGCTGAGTGCGGGACTCTTAGCAGCCTGCTAGCAAGGACCTTGTCGGCAAGTAACCTTGCCGCAGCTAGTCGCAGCGCACTTACATTGCTGAGCAAACTCGAAAACGAAGTAAGGGCGCGACACTTGTCACAGCTCACTTAAACCGTTGAGCGTGCTCGAAGCAAAGTAAGGGAGCGGCTAGCTACGGGTAGGTTCCTTCACGCACAGGTTTTCCATACAAAGTGTAGTTGTTCAAGGAAGATAACTAATTTTTTTAAAAAAATTGAATGCTCTAACTTTGATAACTTAGCTTTCATTGGGTTGTTTACTTCCCGGCGAGACTTTTCTTTCTTGAACAGCACTTGGTCCATACTGCTATCTCCTTCCCCCCCGGCAAATTTGTGCGCGAGGAGACACTCCTCCTGTTCCAGAGAGAAAGGCAAAGGAGAAGAAAATACAAGTATGGAGCCTTGCGGCTTGTTACTGCTTACCGGGAGTTTGTGTTGCACGAGATGTCAGATGATATATGCAAATACAAGGAAAAGCACGAAATGACAAATGGTGCGAAGCACAAAAGTTTTACTGATGCACGGGGTCTGCGCCCGGCTTTGTACATAGGTTTACATGCAACAGCGGCAATACTTGTACAAAAGGTGGTTGCCGGAGCGGATCACGGCAACCGCGCCTTATGGGTGAAACTTGCGAAGATGCTCTATGTTCCAGGAGTTGCTCACCGGTAAGCCTTCTTCGGTCTCAAGGCGGACAGCGCCGGGCCTTGTGACATGTCTCACCCGATAAGGGCCTTCCCACTTCGGCGTCAACTTGCTGGAATTCTTGGCGGACTGAACACGCCGGAGAACAAGGTCGCCTTCCTCGAGACTCCTGGCCTTGACCTTGCGGCTATGATAGCGACGCAAGGCTTGCTGGTATCGAGCAGCTCGTACAGCAGCCTGGAGACGTTCCTCCTCGAGGAGCAATGCATCATCTTGCCGCAGTTGCTCTTGCTCGAGCTCGTCGTAAGCGAGCACTCGAGGAGATCCGTATACGAGTTCCGTGGGGAGAACTGCCTCTGCTCCATAGACAAGAGCAAAGGGTGTCTGTCCGGTGGCTCGATTTGGTGTTGTCCTGATTGACCAAAGAGCCGCCGGCAACTCCTCTATCCAGTTTCTTCCACACTTGTGCAGCCTGTCAAAGGTTCTTGTCTTTAGTCCGCGTAGCACTTCAGCATAGGCCCTCTCTGCTTGACCGTTGCTCCTCGGGTGAGCAACAGAAGCAAAGCAGACCTTGGTGCCAAGGTCTTGGACGTACTGCATGAAGGTGCGGCTTGTGAACTGTGTGCCGTTGTCGGTGATAATCCTGTTAGGGATTCCGAAACGGCAAACTATTGATCTAAAGAACCTGACTGCTGACTGTGTTGTCACCTTTCTCACTGGTTCCACTTCTGGCCATTTTGTGAACTTGTCGATCGCGACGTACAAGTACTCAAAACCCCCGACGGCGCGGGGAAAGGGGCCGAGGTATCGAGCCCCCAGACTGAGAAGGGCCAGGATAAAGGGATCGTCTAGAGAGCTTGAGCTGGCTGGTGAATTTGCTTGGCATGGAACTGGCACGCTTCACACTTGGTTACTTATGCAGTTGCATCTTGGAGGGCTTCTGGCCAAAAGAAACCTTACCGGAACGCCTTCCCGGCAAGTGCTCTTGCGCCTATGTGGTGACCACATATGCCTCCGTGTATCTCTGCCAACAGCTTCTGTCCATCTTCCCGGGAAATGCACTTCAACCTGACACCATTGAGTCTTCTTCTGTATAGTTCGTTGTCGACGAACTGGTACATACTTGACTGCCTGGTTATCTTCTCTATCTCTTCTGGTTCCTCGGGAAGTTCTCCAGTCTGAAGAAAACGGACGATTTGTTGTGCCCATGCTGGAGCTTGCGGCTCAACAACAAGGACTAAAGGCATCAGTGCTGCTGCGGGAACCTCAGCTTCTACGGCAAGAACCTGCGGTTCTGCCGGAGCAGAGGGTTCCCCGTCAAGCCTACCGAGGCAAGGCTTGTCGGGAACGCCTGCTTCAACTGTACAGACCCTTGGGTCAGCAGGAGCAGACTGTTCCTCAGCATCTTGGTTGTTGATCTTGGGGACCTTGGCGGCGGCTTCAGGAAGATCCGCGGGCAAGTAGTCGCCGGAGACCAACTTCCTTTTCTTGCTCTGCCCAACTGATGGTGTAACGGATGGCTGAGTTAGCTTCAGCATGAAGGTCCCTGGTTCCACAGGTAACTTCATTGCAGCACACTTTGAGAGGCTATCTGCGATATCATTCTGAGCCCTTGGGACGTGATCCATCTGCAAGCCCTCAAAGTGTTCTTCAAGCTTCCTTACTTCATCTACATAAGCTTCCATCAGAGGGCTCTGGTAACTCTTGTTCACTTGTCGGACCACCAACTGTGAGTCTCCCCGTACAATCAACTTCTTGATCCCAAGTTCGGCCGCAATCCTGAGGCCGGCAAGCAGTCCTTCATACTCAGCAGTATTGTTTGTCGCTTGCTACTTGGGAAAGTGCATTTGAACAACATACTTGAGGTGCTCCCCAGTGGGCGCTATGAGCAACACGCCGGCACCGGCGCCTTGTAGCGAGAAGGCACCATCGAAGTACATTATCCATTCCTTGCTTGCTTCTTGGACGGGGACGCTTGTCTCTGGAACTTCTTCATCCGGTGTTGGGGTCCATTCCACTATGAATTCTGCCAAAGCTCTGCTCTGTATGGTTGAAGTACTCTCAAACTTGAGACCAAAGCTTGACAGTTCCAGTGCCCACTCGACGATCATGCCTGTTGCTTCCGGATTTTGCAATATCCTCTTCAACGGAAAGCGAGTGACCACTGTTATCTCATGTGCTTGGAAGTAATGGCGCAGCTTTCTTGAGGCCATGAGGAGGCCGAAAAGCAACTTCTGCACTCCAGAGTATCTTGATCTAGCCCCCTGCAAGAGGGAACATACAAAATAAACTGGGCGCTGAACCATCTTCTTTCGCACTTCTTCTTGTTCCTGCGCAGACTTGTCCTTGTCGGGGCCAGAACTTGTCGGGGAAGCCCCCTGCTTGCCGCTGGATGCACTTGACGGGGATGTGGGTTCCTCATCTGCCTCTCTCTCCGCTACTAGCGCAGCACTAACCACTTGATTGGTCGCCCCTAAGTACAGCAGCAACTTCTCTTGTGGTTTAGGTGCGACAAGTATTGGAGTGGAGGATAGGTATCCTTTCAAGTCTTGCAGCGCAGCCTCCGCTTCCGGAGTCCATTTCATAGGACCTGCCTTTTTCAAGATTTTGAAGAAAGGCAGGGCGCGTTCTGCAGACTTTGAAATGAACCTACTGAGGGCAGCCACACAACCAGCAAGTCTCCTTACGTCCTTGACGCGCTTCGGGGCTTCAATCTGCTCGATGGCTTTAATCTTGTCGGGATTGGCTTCAATCCCCCTCTGGGACACGAAGAACCCGAGAAGCTTGTCGGAAGGGACTCCGAAGACGCACTTCTCGGGGTTCAACTTGAGTTGCATCTTGCGCAGATTCTCAAAGGTTTCTTCCAAATCTTGGATCAGGGTATCCTTGCTCTTGCTCCTGACCACTATATCATCCATGTAGGCTTCTACATTTCTGTGTATCTGTGGCTCAAAAGCAGTGTGCACCACCCTTGCAAATGTTGAGCCTGCATTCTTCAATCCAAAGGGCATGCGTATGAAGCAGTATGTGCCGCATGGAGTAATGAACACAGTCTTTTCTTCATCTTCCTTGGCCATGAATATCTGGTGGTAACCTGAGTATGCATCAAGGAATGAAAGCAACTCACATCCGGCGGTGGAGTCAACAATCTGGTCAATACGCGGCAAGGGAAATGGATCCTTGGGACACGCTTTATTCACATCAGTGAAGTCTATACAAAGTCTCCACTTCCCATTGGCCTTGCGCACGACAACTGGATAGACCAACCATGTAGGATGGATTACGCCTCTAACCAGGCCTGCTGCTTCCAACTTCTTTATCTCTTCTGCAATGAACTCTTGGCGCTCCACGGCTTGCTTCCTGACCTTCTGCTTGACGGGCCGCACATGAGGACAAACAGCAAGCTTGTGCTCAATTACCTTCCTGGGAACGCCGGGGATGTCAGACGGTTGCCATGCGAACACGTCGACATTCGCCCGCAGGAAGGCAACGAGCGCGCTTTCCTATTTGGGGTCGAGTGTAGCACTGATGGTGAAGGTACCACCAGTGCAGTCCTCCTTCGCGGACACCTTCTTGGTTGCCGGTGGAGCTGCCATTCCTTTCTTACACTTGCCGGTGGGGCTCGATGGCGCGTCCTCGACGGCAGCGCAGCACTCCGAAGAGGTGCGTTTGCCGGAGTGGGCCCCAGAGCTCTTGCCGGACTTGGTCTTCGTCTTCCCCCCGGGAGCTTCAGCGGCAAGTGTTTTGTTGTCCGCCGCGGCTGCCGCATCCCGGTAGATCTTGTCGGCGCAAATAAGCGCATCTTTCTTGTCGCCGGGGACAGAGATGACGCTTATCGGCCCTGGCATCTTAAGCATATTGTACGCGTAGTGGGAAGCTGCCATGAACTTGGCGAGCGCAGGGCGGCCAAGTATCCCATTATAAGGCAATGGGATATCGGCGACGTCGAACATGATCCTCTCCGTCCTGAAGTTGAGCTCCCCGCCAAAGGTCACTGGTAGTGTAACCTCCCCCTTCGGCTTGCTCCTTCCCGGGTTGATTCCTTGGAACGTCCCGGTTTCTTCGAGCTCGCTGTCGGGGATCTGCAGTTTCTTGATCACAGCGGAGGAGATCAAGTTGAGGCCGGCCCCACCGTCAACCAACATCTTGGTGACCCTGAGGTTGCGGATAGTTGGTGAAACCAACATCGGCAAGCACCCAACCGCGGTTGTGCAGTCAGGGTGATCCTCAAGGTCGAAGATGATGGGCGTGCCGGACCATTTCAGGAGCCTGCGCGACTCGACGGGTGGCTCAGCTGCATTCACCTCCCGCACCCATTGCTTGAGTTGGCGGTGGGAAGTGTGCAGAAAGGCGCCTCCATCGACGCACAGGACTTCTGCGACCTTCTGGAACTCCTGCTCGTTGTTGTCTCCTTCGTCCATATCCTCATCATCTTCCTCGTCTTCATCCTTGTCGCGGCCCCGGGGAGGTCTGTCTCCTTGCCGCTGTTTGGCCTTGCCGCGGCGTCCTCCCCGGCCATTGAACGGCCGCTTCTTGCTGGGTTCTCCTCCGCCTCCTTGGGCCTTCTCCTTGTCGCGACGCTCGTATTCAGCCTTCTGCTGCTCTACGAGGTACTCTACCCTTTTGCAGTTTTGGAGGTCGTGGCCCTTGGTGCGATAGATCTTGCAGTACTGCTTGTCGGAGCCCTCCTGCTTGTCGGCTGCCGCTACAGGGGCGGCCTCCTTGCCGGAGCCACCAGCCTGTGTCTTCTTGGCGGGAGCCTCCTTGCCGGACTGCTCGACAGCCAGCACTTCCTTGCTCTTCTTCTTTCTGTTGTTTCACCGCCGGCCTTTCCTTGCCGGGGCGGGATCCTCACTGTCGCTTTCTCCTGCGCCAGTATCCTCTCCGGGGAGCCTCCTCCCCTCTTCAGCACATGCACATTTGTCAGCCAGAGCATAAAGCTCGCTGACGTCCCGGATCTTGGTCATGGCCATCTCTTCCCTCATCCGACGGTTACGCACGTTCTGGTGGAACGCGCTGATAACCGCGGCAGGGTGGACATCGGGGATGTTGTGTTGTACACGGCTGAACCTTTGGATATACTTGCGCAGGGACTCTCCCTCCTTCTGGGCAAGGATGTGGAGATCGCTCTCTTAGCCGTGGGGTTTGTGGCCGCCTGTGAAGGCGCCGACAAACTGGTGGCACAGATCCGCCCACGAAGAGATGGAGTTCTCCGGCAAGTGCATAAGCCAAGACCTGATGTTTGGCTTAAGCACGAGCGGGAAGTAGTTGGCTAGGATCTTCTCGTCGCGTCCCCCGGCAGCCTGCACTGCTATAGTGTAGATGCTGAGGAACTCCGAGGGGTGCGTCTTGCCGTCGTACTTTTCGGGTACGTCGGGCTTGAAATTCTTCATGCTGGGCCACTGGACTTGCCGCAGCTCTCGGGTGAACGCGGGGCAGCCTGCCGCGTACGGCAAGTCGCCTGGTTCACCGGGCACGTGCATGTCGACAGCGGTCCCAGCTCGCTGATTGGACTGTCTTCTGGCTTCTCGTCGACGCTCGATGCGAGTTCGAGCGTCTTCTTGTCGCCTGTCGTCGAGGACTTGGCGCTGATCGCGGCGAGCCCGCGGATCCGACGACGCCGTGGAGTCGTCGTCGACGTTGATCCGGCGGGGCGGCGTTTTCTGCTTCCGCGGCGGGGAGTGCACGGTAGTTGCACCCCCGGCGGTCTTGTCGCCATCGGCCTTCGCTTGGTCAACTTGTCGCGGCCGTGAAGTTGCCGGCTGCTGCGGCGCGTCGTTGTTGGCGAAGGCGATGAGGCTCTGGATCGTCGCCCTCCAGTCTTCGGCCTTGCCCGCCGCTGGAGGGAAGTCGAGGAGCAGCTGAGCCCTAGCCAGGGCTTTAGCTGGAGAGGAGGGAAATGGCGGCGAACGGTGCGAGGAACGGGACACGCTCGGACTTCTAACCACGTTAGAAGGAGCATGATCCCGTCCCGGCGACCGCGCCTTGCTTGTGCCGGGGCGTTGGCCTTGAGCGTCCCGTGATTCACCGGCTTGGCCACGTCCCAGCAAGCGTATGGTACCTCCGGTACCACGCCGCTGCTGGTCTGGCACCTCCTGAGAGGGACGTGGTGCGTGCACGGACACCGAGGCCTTGGAGTTCGCCCGGTCGTCCGTCTTGTCCTTGGACTTGGTGGCGCCGTGAGTGTCCCCACCGGCGTCCACCCTTCCGCCGGCGCCTCCCCCACCAACCGTCGGCTCTGGTGGTGGTGGGACCGACGCGGACGGGCCTCCAACCTCCGAAGCCTTCTTCTTCGGAGGCATGTTGATGTAGCCGATGAAGTTGGAGAGGTTGATGAAGAATGCGCCCGCGCGAGCGCCGGATCAGGTTCGCACAACCTCGACGCCCCCTACCTGGCGCGCCAAAGATGTCGGGGGAAACTGTCCTCCCACGAGCACCTATGGGACCGGAGCCCCTTCTACGTTGCGGTAAGGGAGCGGAGGGAGCACGGAGAGCATATCGAGGGGCACACGCCGGCAGTTTACCCAGGTTCGGGCCGCAATGACGCGTAAAACCCTACTCCTGCCTTGGTTGTATTTAGTTTTCAGAGCTCGGGAGCTTGAAGATCTACAGTACCAGCTACACCGAGCGTGAAGTGAGCAAGTTTCTGGGATCGAACCTCCTCCACGTTGTGCATGGGCCTCCTTTTATAGCTCAAGGGGTCACCGACAAGTGCCAACGTAGAGGAGGGTAAAAGTGTAAATTTGGTGGTAGTTGTAACAGTGCATGAACAGTGTATGAACAGTGGTCTTCACCTAACCTTGACAGTGGGGGACAAGGGCATTTAATGCCCGTCGCCGTCGACCCCAAAAGCGTCTGTCCATGCGTCTCCGTTCGCCACGGCGGTAGCCTCGTCACCGCGGCTCGCCAGCGTGTCCCTCAGGCTGCACAGCCATCTGCCACGCGCCCCTGGAAGGGCCCCAGGGCGACGCGTGGCCGAGTGAGCTGGAGCGCAGGCACACAGTGTGAACTTCCCCCGGCAAGCACCTTGCCGGGGCCGCTATCTTGCCGGGCCCGGAAGCTTGCCGCTTCCCGGGTCCTGCTGGGGCGCACGATGCGCCGCGATGTATCTTTTGCGGTGTTATCCCTTGGCCTTCCTGGCGAGCACCTCTTCCCAGGGTCTTGTGCTGGAAAGATGTCCTTGAGCCTGGTGCGGCCTTCCCGGCAAGCTCCTCTTGCCGGGGCCTTGTCTTCTAACTTGAATACTTTGTTCTTGAATGGCTTGAAGGAGTCTGGAGCGGGCCTCGGCAAGCGCGTGGTAAGCCCTGCCGCGGGAAGCTGCTACTGCCCGTGCACAAGTTGGGGTACTAAGGCACCCCTATCTTAGTACACCGACACCAGGTCTGCATGAATTGGAACATGTAAAATCCACAATCATGCCTGCAAGAAAACCAACATAAACACATTACTAATGCAGTTCACTCAATAATGAAGTGCTGCTGATGTTAGTAAAACAATGCAGCTCCATACACACAAAAACCGAGGGAGAACAACCAATAACACATTGGTAATGCAGTTCGCTCAATGAAAAGGTGCTTCTAATTTAGTAAAAACAATGCAGCTCACTTACACAAAAAAACTGAAGGAGGAAAAAGAAAAAAGGAGAACAAGTACAAACCCGTTTCCTTGTTGTGGGACATTAATATGAGTCAGCGCAAAGCCGTCAAGGGTGGGAGGGTTCAACGGCTCATCGCAGCTTGCGCTGCCATCTTTCCAAACTTTTTTGATGTTCCTGACCATTTTCCTGAAGACAAGATTTGCAGGAGCGTTGTCGGCCTCGTTCAATGAGTCGAGAAACTCAAAACGCTTCTCTCGCAGGTTCAAAGTGACCAAGCAGTAGTGGCCTATCGCGTCCTTCATTGTTGCGGGAGGAGGGTCAAATGTTACAAACATAATCTGAAATAAAAAAAAAGAATAAAAGAAACCAGATGAGAAAATAGAAAAAAAGAAAACTTATTTTCAAGATGACGAAAAATGGTCAAAATGCGTTACCAAGTTTTTCTTGTCCACATGTTCCTCTACGCTTGAAGAAAACATCTTTTTCAAAGCCCTATTTGTGGCACCGTCGTTCCAAATGGAATTCTGCAAAAAAGACAAAACCAAAGAGTTAATGAAAATGCTTATAGCACAAATAAAAATTGGACGAGGAGATAAAATATAAATTAATGAAAAAGCTTACACATAGGTTGTACGGGACAATCATCGTTTGAGATCCTTTTAACCTCTCAATAACATAGAGACGCCAATGTTTGCGAGGCGCGTGCTCAGCGTTCCATACGACCAAAAAGACTCGCCAACATGACCGATAGTAATATCACCAAACTCGCCCTCGAACGCAACAAGATGCCTTCAGACAAGAAGAAAAAAGCACAAGAAAAAGTGATAAGATGGGTGTCCCTGAAAAAATAACATATTAAATAACCGGGGTGTAAGAAAAAAAATGTCATACTTCTTCTTATTATCCCTCCTAGCCCTCGTAACAGCGTCATATAACTCATTGTATCTTCTCATAAGAGCTGGATCAACACTCAAAGGAGTAACAACAGGTAATTCCTCATCTGCAGACAGAGTGGGAACGATATCAGATAATAAAACACACATGGTCCATTTCGCCCCCGGGAAAGAACAAAAATAATGCAGTTCGCTTACCTTCGGTTTCAGAATAAACTTCCTGCGGCTGCTCATATACATCTTCGCTGAGCGTCAAGTGCTCCAGCCCGGTAATATCATCGTCAAGCGGCGCTTCATTGCTCATGTCCTGAGAGAGTCTTGGCTGTTCCTCTTCAGAAACAATCGAAACTGCCTCAGCTGGGACTTTTGTTGTCTCGGCTGGGAAAGCCAGAGTGTCAACAGATTGCTCGGGGGCGTGAGGGACGACACAAAATTTCTCAGGCACCTCATCACCAAGCAACAAAACAGTAGGCCCAACAACACCATCAATGCCAGCGGATGTCCTCGCATCGTCAAATCCGACTCTAGGAGTTCCTTTTGTCTCTTCTGCAATTTCAACTGTAACACGAGGAGCTCCTTCTCTCTCTTCATGCTTATCACAATCCACGATATCCTCCCTTCCTTCTCTCTCTTGTGCCTTATCAGCCTCAACAGGACACTCCCCTCCTTCTCTACCTTCTGGCTTATCAACCTCCGCATCAGGCTCCTCCCCTCCTCTCCCTTCCACATTATCATCCTCAATGTTGCGCTCCGCTTGGATTTCAACATTTAATCCGCAGTTCTGATGAGTTAAAAAATAAAACACATTACACAAAAAAGATAGAATGCAATTCACTAATAAAACGGACCATGAATCTCCCATGAAAAATAAAAAATAAAACACAAAATGCAAAATTCTCTATACTCACCAGAGAAGCGTCGCCTTCCATCTCTTTACACTTGTCAGCCTCCTCGTCCTTGCCAGCGTCACCCTCTGCCTCGTTCCCATGTATTTCCACGTTTGATTCGGCATCCTAAAAAACAAAAAAACAAAAATAAAACTATTATCCAAATATGTAGTTCTACAACTAAAAAACCAACACCAGATCATGCAGTTCACTGCTAAAAAAGATGATGCTTCTTCTCTAAACAACAACTGAAGTGCACTACCACTACTGGTGCACAAAATACAAAAAAAAGTTAAAAACTGCAGTTCGCTGCCACTGCTGGTGCAAAAAATATAATTGTTTGTTTTGGACACTACAAAAAATTAAACAATGATGTTCACTGTAACAAAAAAAAGGAAGAAACCAAACCTTGTCGATGACGCCTTCGTCAAGAGGATTGTCTTTGGCAGCTTCGTCAACGGGGGACAATGGCATGTCAAACAAATAATCAGAATCAACACCGTGGTGGTCCTGGTGGTCATCATCACGACAAGCGTTAGCCTTAGAAGATTCTCCTCCACACTGCGAAAAGAACAAAAGGATGCGGAAAACAAATAGTCAATGCAACAAACACACACAAAAAATAGATAACAAATATGGGTAAAAAAACTGTTCACATATGAAAAAAAGACATACATCCACATCTACGGGGTCAGGCAAAGAAGGCCGGACAACATCTTCATGCCTGTTCATTTCCTTCACAAATGCCTCAGCTTCCTGCTCATACCTAGCACACTTGTCGTCCTGAGACTGCTTAAACTGAACGAATGAAGACCTGATATTCGTAACTGTCTGCTTAAGGAATTCAAGCTGCCCACGGTTAAAGTTATGAGCGGCCTCGATTTTTGCTTCAGAAGGGCCTTAGCCTCCAGGAAACAATCCAGCGATATTCTTCATCCTGGAGCCAGATGTTGGAAAATCACTAGTTAAATTGATGACCCTGTCGAGAAGCTCATCGACCTAAACAAATTTATTGCGATCAGTAGAAGCCTGGCCAGAAAAACCTCCAGCAGCCGCCCTAGCAAAACCACGACCCCGTCGAATTGGAGCCGCCCTAGCAAGAGGCTCACAAAACATTTCAGGCGCTTCGACAACTGCAGTCCGCTTGTACACAACGTCCACTTCCGCCTTTCCACTGAAAAAATTAACAAAAAAGAGATGCAGTTCACACAAAAAAAGTACATAAGAGGTTCACATTTAGCATGCGTGGAAAAAAAGGAATAAAACAAACACAAAGGCTGGCTATGCACTGACCGGCAGCTTGCCAAACTTGTAAGAGTCCAGGTGTATCTTTCCCGTGACAATAATGTCGGCGTTGTGAATCTTCTTCAACTGCACATGGGACGGTATTGCGGCGCGTGGCGTGCGTCTATCCATAACCGATACTTTTCGAAGATTCAACGAATCCAGGTTCATGAACAGGGGCACGATGGTGCAACCCTCAGTGCAGTTCTGCTTGCTCCCTTTAGAATTCCACTTGTACACAGCGGCCCGCAGCTCGTCGACAACAAGCTGACAAAAGTCCATACTAGCCATAGATGCAAAATCCAAGTTTTCAACCATAGCAGCTACCCTGGACAACCGAGTTGCGGGGCTGGGACAAAGCAAGCACTGGAAAATAATGAGAAAAAAATCCTTCACAGCCTTATTAACCTTCGCAAGGTCCGCAGCCAGCGTGCGAAGTAAAATAAGCAAGTCCTTCGCATCTATGCTACGAGAACGGTTGAAACCAAGTTCATGGCCGCTGGCAGCAGGCCTGGGAGCAGTGTGAGAACCCATAGGGAAATCAAAAATGTGATGGACAGCCTCACGATTGATTTCCAGAACCTTGTTTGACCCGCAGTCCAATCTCATCGTATCAGGGTCGATCTTTCCCATCAGCTTGCACATCAAAACACGAGAAACATTCTTCTCTAATTTCAGGTCAAAGACAATGCCAAAACCTGCTTGCCGCACCAAAGTTCTGTGCGCCTCACCCAACAAAGCGACAGCTTTGATTACGTTTGGAATTCACAGCCGAACAGTCTTGTTAAAATGCCATCCATGTGCAACATCATCTTCAGACCTCTTTCTCTTGGTACTCTTAGCAGTCTACAAAAAAAGAATAAAAAATGCAGTTCTCATCAGCAAACTCATGCCAAACAACTTAAAAAACAGAAGAAAAAAATAAATAAACAGCGTATACCTTACTAACATCAACATCCTCCTCATCAGAATCACTGTCCAGTGCTTCTTCAGCTGCATTTTCCCGCGCAAGCTTAGATCGACGCTTAGAATCAACACTAGAGTGATCGTCCGCACGTCTCCGCTTTCCTTGAATCCCATCCACATTAACCTCGGCATAATTAGGTCTCTTTGAGTTATCAACACGCGGGCTCCGGCATGGAGAACTTAAACCTTGCTCTGCAACAGTGTTGAGTTTTCTCTTCACAGCATTCTTTGCGGGGGCAAACTTAGCAGACTTCTTTGAATCTGCAATCCTCCTTCCTATCTCCTTACCCTCCTCAAACTTTACTTGCTTCGCCTTATGGGCCTTCACGAAAGTATTACCGAGCGCAATCGTTTTCTGCCTTTTCCTCTCAACATCAGCTGCAATCTGATCAGGGACCATCCAATCCTGTGTAACTGGTTCTGTGCCATCAACAGATTGCGAATGAGTTTCACTCAATTCAGGTAGAATGCTGCCCTGATTAGATGTACCGCCACCGACAACATCGGCTGTGAAATAACGTGTAATCAAATAGTTAACACCACCACCCCCTGACCCACCAGGAGATAAAACTGTGGGTGAGAAAAACATAAGAAAGATATGTGTGTGAGAGGGAGACCTAAACTTAATGCAGCTCATATCAACTTGGAAACACAAATGTAGAAATGCAGTGCTCTTTTCAGCAGTTTATGTTTAACAATTAAAACATAACAATAAACCTAAATGCAGTTCATGTCGCTTGAATATCATATTGACGCGTGTCTGAAAATGGACATTGGTAAAGGGATATATGATGCAGTGCACTAATTCGTTCAGTGACCAATTGACCACATATAAAAAGAAGTGCGCTTAGATATACAAAACAAAACAAATTCATGCAGTTCTGTAAGAGGCAAAAACTAAAACTTAATGCAGCTCATATCAATTTGGCAACCGCATAGTGGATAGACAAAAAAATACAAAGCATTGTCCAAATGTAGTGCTCTTTTAGCAGTTTATGTTTAACAATTAAAACATAACAAGTAACTTAATGTAATTCCAAAAAAGTAAAAACAATTAATTTGAGGCAGTTCATATCAGTTTGCCACATGTCTGAAACAATGGGCCTTGCTAAAAAGGAATCTAAGATGCAGTGCACTATTTCGTTCAACAAAGAAGTAAATTGACCCTGTATGAAAAATGCAGTTCACTTTGATGTAGTACCAGATGGGGAAGCCGTTCTAACTGGTGAGGCATCAATTGGGGAGGAAGAAGCCATGTTGTGTCTGCAATCAGAAAGGGATAATAATTAAACCCTAGACAGCAAACCCCAAAAACAGGCAGAGAAAAACTTTCAATACATAGGGCGTTGCAATTTCAAGCATACAAAACAAACTTAAGAAGAGGATGCTGGCTCGAAAAATAACCCTAGCACAAGATCTGGAACGGGTTGGGGGTGATTTGGGGCTCACCGTGAGACGATGTGACGGCCGGACGAGGCGGGTGCGGACGGCGACGGCGGAGGAAGCGCCCTACGGACGGCGGCGGCTGCGGGCGTCGTCGCTGTCCACCACGAGAGAGCCCCTACGGACGGCGGTGGCTGCGGGCGTCGTCGCTCTCCACCATGAGAGCACGAGGGCAGGGGGATTTCTGTGCGGGTGCGGGGGAGAGGAAGCGGAAGGGGCCAAGGGGGGCTGCAAGTAAACTAGAAGAAAAAGAGAGACTTAATGAATAAAAGGCCGATAGGCCCATAGGTCATAGATAAAAAAAACGTCTCGGTTGTAACACGATGCAGTTTGCTTACAGAAAACGATTCGGCTTCTGAAGCGATGCAGTTCTCTTACGGAAAACGATTCGGCTTCTGAAGCGATGCAGTTCGCTTACGGAAAACGATTCGGTTCGCCTGCCCGAAATAAAAGCACCCACTATCGCCCAAAGCGCCGCGCCCCCGCTCCTCTATCCGGCCGGTTGCAAGCCACGTGAAGGCCACGATCATCACGAACCCACGATCGCCAACACGGTTGGGGGACGAGATCGTGGCCTCGGCAGAAGTTGCTGCCGCTCCCCTTTAAATCCCACGCTCCATCAACCTGATCGTCCGCACAAACACACGACGCTGCCCTTCCTCCTTCTGTTCCTCCTCTTTCCAGCCATGCCGTTCACCAAGACCTACGACGATGTCCATGCGCACGGAAAGACCAAGCTCAAGGTGATCTACACCAACGATGTGGACGCCATGGCGACGTACGTCGAAGAGTACAAGGCAGTTCTCCAGCGGCGCCGCCAGAAGATCGTCGGCATCGACCTCGAGTACACACCCAACAAGAGCAGAGCGGCCCTGATTCAACTATCCATCGGCAAGTACCACCCAGTGCTTCTTTTCCAGGTATGTGGTACAATGGGCGAGAGATGCATCCCCTTCGACAGGTTCCTCGGCGACCCAAGGTAAGCAATTCTGTCTGCCGAGTATGTGTTGCAGTTCTATATGTCTATGTATGCAGTTCCGATAAGTATAACTTGCGGTTCACTTCTCTTAGGTTCGAGTTCGCTGGTTTCTGCATCGAGCAGGACAAGGAGAAGCTTTCACGCTGCAACCTCCACATCCCCAACTTCGTCGACATTCAGGCGAACTGGAGGGTGCCTGATGGAACGAAGCCACTGGACTCACTTGGCGATGTAGCTGCTGCCATCATCGACGACGAATACGCAGACATGAAGACAAAGATGACAGACCACGACCACAGCATGTGGACTTCGATTCTCAGCACGAGGCACATCGAGTATGCTGCCAAGGACGCCTACACTGCGTTCGAGGTATGGAACCGAATCACCACAGTGCAGAAAGGCCTCGCACGCTCTGAAAAAGAGAAGACCAGGAAGCGCCCGAGGTCATCCTGGAGGGTGGGGGGCAAGGGGGGATCAACTTCCACCTCCAACTCCAACGGGTGGAACTAGTGAAGCAGGCCAGATGCTGATAGCCAAGGATTCCTGTCGCAAGTGCTCGATTTGTTTCCTTCTGCTTATGTAGATTAGTTTCCTTTCGTTGTAATTTGCTTTGGCACAATGTTTGCTTATGTTGCATTAGTTTGCTTGATGATGTACTTTGTTAATTATGAGCGCATAACCTTGGTTTGTATCTATAAACAATATGCAGTTCTCAGTAGTCTGTTTTAAGTATGTATATTGCTTCAAACTGCTGATGTAGCTAGGATACACATAACAAACAATCTATCAAAGCAGTTCACAGAGAGTATTCTTTCACAAAACTGCTGCTATTATAATGATTGATGCAGTCCTTTTTTATTAAAAAACTCTAGTTCCGTATGTGGATTAAAAAAAGCTCAGTGGGTGTTTCCAGTATGTATATTCTTCAACTGCTGCTGTTAATAGGACGCACATGAAAAACTATATGTGAAAATCAGTTCATTTATACTCAGAATTCTTATAGGAAATACACTAGAAGCCACACAAAAATGTCAAATTATTACAACAAAAATGTCTCATGCTGCTGCTGCTCAAGCAAGACTGATCTAAAGCAAATTTAACTTGATTTCTAAACACTTTGCATGCCTATAAAATATAGCCATGACAACATCCCCAGCCTGAAGACCAGCTTCCTCCACAAATTCCTTCCAGCCATCTTTGAGAACCAAACAATCATCAGAGACAACAGAATACATAACATCAACATCATGATATCCATTCTTGCTAACCAAGACCAAATTAACACAGCTTTCTGTTACCCTGACTAGACCAGAAGGGAATTTCTGCAAGCAAAACAACAAGAACAGAAAAAATAAGAACAAATAAGAAAAAGATTACAATCTTCAGAAAATAAATTGCTGCTACAATCTTCATAAAAAATATTAATGTCAACATATAATAATATTGACAAGACAAAATTGCTACTGCTCCTACAATGTTCATAATAAAACTTCTGTGTGAAAAAGTAGTTCACTTATACTTAGTGCACTTATACTGCTACAAAAATTCAGATAGTGTTAACTACAAACAACACATGAAAAAGAATATGCGAGAAATACATACCCATGAATTACTGACATCATCGTCAGTCATCTGATCTGATGGACGACCGGAGCCCGAAATCCAATACCTGAAGAATAGAGAAGGGAACAGAGCGCGCTGTGCCGCTGCCTCTGGTTCAGAACCAACCCTTCAGAAAAAACGCATGTCTCCAGCATGGGCTCCAACCTTGCCAGGCAGCCGCACGCGCAATCCATTGCCAGGCGTAGGATCTGGTTGGAAAAAAACAGATCGAGGAAGAGTGGCGCCGCCAGGGATAAGGTGAGATGGGAGCCGCCAGGGATAAGGTGGGAGGGGAGCCAATTGGCCCACCAATATATATATGTAAAGACACAACAAAAAAAACGACAAATAAAGCAGTGCGGTTACATAACAATGTGCATTTTGCATTGCATATTACTGCAGTCCACCGCGCTTGACCAAGCAAAAAAACTTATTAAACTAGTCCCCCACACCCCCGTGGCTGTAATGCAGTTCATACAGGCTCGCATTGCATATTAATGCAGTTCACCGTGCTACAAATATTCACCGCGCATTGCATATTACTGCAGATCACCCGTCCACGATTCGCAGACGAAAAACACAGCCTGCAATGCAGTTCTTACAACTATATAATGCAAACAATCTCAAAAAACATCTTGAGTAACGAACAGAGCCAGTGGCGCCCGCAAGAACACAAAAAACATGGACAAAAGTTAAATTCTTCAAAATTAACAACTTAATCTGCTGCAATTCATACGGATAGGATCAAGGCAGGAAAACAACAGAAAATTACATAAAAAACACAACAATTTCGATTCGGACAGGGAAGGACAGAGAACTGACGTTTTTGCGCTAGAACAGAGAGATACTCGACCAATTATACTAAAATTTCAATCCTATTAGCAAATTAATCTGTCGCAGAATAACACAAACATGAACGCGAAATTAGTAACACACTAGGACCACGCTATAAAATCGAATATGAACAGCCAGCAGGATGCGAAACTCCTGCACAAGCGGAAGAACAGACGCAGATCCGCCAAATCAAACGATTTCCGTCGTTTTCTCGCTGAATTGCGTGTTTAATAACATATTAAATCAGTGCACACACAAAAAAACAATAGAAATCGATCAAACTAGCCAGAAACGCTGCTCCATGAAGGTTTCCTACTGCCCCTCTATGTGGTTCGCAACAGAAGAAGGAAGCAGTGCGCATAGCTTTCCAATGCAGTATTACAATGCTGTTCAGAGGTGTTATGAGAATATTATTCTCATAGTGTTATGAGAATAGACCGGCTGTATATATAATCCACAAACTTCATCCACATAGATTTGGTGTAAATCAGGATGTAATGTTCCGTCTCCTGCATAAGGATTAGCTAGCAATTTCTCTACCATACCCAGAGGAATTTCAAAGTAAATATTTTCAATAGGTGCAGTGGGTTGAGGAGCAAATATTTGTTCCTCTAGTCAGGGTGAAGATACCCTGAACAAACCCCTCAAAGGATTATTTTCCATAGTAACAAGTGACAGTAAATTTCAGCACACTATATAAATGTTACCTTACCAAATTCCACTTACCAAAGGTGCTTCACACCCCGGCAATGGCACCAGAAAAGAGTCTTGATGACCCACAAGTGTAGAGGATCTATTGTAGTCCTTTCAATAAGTAAAAGCGTCAAACCAACGAGGAGCAGAAGGAAATGACAAGCGGTTTTCAACAAGGTTTTCTCTGCAAGCACTAAAATTATCGGTAACAGATAGTTTTGTGATAGATAATTCGTATCGGGTAACAAGTAACAAAAGTAACTAAGGTGCATCAAGGTGGCCCAATCCTTTTTGTAGCAAAGGACAAGCCTGGACATACTCTTATATAAAGCAAAGCGCTCTCGATGACATATGGGAATTACTGTCAAGCTAGTTTTCATCATGCTCATATGGTTCGCGTTCGGTACTTTGATAATTTGATATGTGGGTGGACCAGTGCTTGGGTGATGTACTTCCTTGGACAAGCCTCTCACTTATGATTAACCACTCTCGCAAGCATCCACAACTACGAAATAAGTATTAAGATAAATCTAACCATAGCATCAAACACAGGGATCCAAATCAGCCCCTTACGAAGCAACGCATAAACTAGGGTTTATGCTTCTATCACTCTAGCAACCCATCATCTACTTATTACTTCCCAATGCCTTCCCCTAGGCCCAAATAATGGTGAAGTGTCATGTAGTTGATGTTCACATAACACCACTAGAGGAAAGACAACATACATCTCATCAAAATATTGAACGAATACCAAATTCACATGATTACTTATAACAAGACTTCTCCCATGTCCTCGGGAAAAAAGTAACTACTCACAAAGCATGTTCATGTTCATGATCAGAGAGGTATTGAATAGCATTAAGGATCTGAACATATGATCTTCCACCAAATAAACCAACTAGCATCAACTACAAGGAGTAATCAACACTACTAGCAACCCACAGGTTCCAATATGAGGTTTTGAGATAAAGATCGGATACAAGAGATGAACTAGGGTTTGAGAGGAGATGGTGTTGGTGAATATGTTGATGGAGATTGACCCCCTCTCTATGAGAGGATTGCTGGTGATGACGATGGCTTCGATTTCCCACTCCCGGAGGGAAGTATCCTCGGCAGAACAGCCCTGTCGGAGCTCTAGATTGGTTCCCCCTCGAGACAGCGGCGCTTCATCCTGAAAACCTCCTTATGATTTTTTTCCAGGTCAAAACACATTGATATAGGAGAAGACAGACATCAGGGGGACTGCCAGGGGGGCACAAGGTAGGGGGCGCGCCCAGGGGGTAGGGCGCGGCCCCCACCCTTGTGGCTGGGTGGTGGCCCCCTCAGGTGCTTCTTTCACCCAATATTTTTTATATATTCCAAAAATATTCTTCGTGAAGTTTTAGGACTTTTGGAGTTGTGTAGAATAGGTATCTCTGATTTGCTCCTTTTCTAGTCCAGAATTCCAGTTGTCGGCATTCTCTCTCTTTATGTAACCCTTGTAAAATAAGAGAAAAAAGGCATAAGTATTGTGATACAATGTGTATTAATATCGCATAATGCAATAAATATCAGTATAAAAGCATGATGCAAAATGGACGTATCAGATTTTTGCAAAACAGGAACTTGCGGCATCAATGGAATTCTTCTGAAATACGACGAAGATTTTCGTTATTTATAGGGATTTATCCTAGTGGAATCGAGGTAAGGAGGTATCTGTGGGACCCACACACCCTGGTGTCATGCCCTATGGCCAGGGTGCGACACCTGGCCGTGTGGGCCCATGGTGGGTCTTCTCACACATCCCCAAAGCTTCTAGGGTTGATAGAGGCTAAGGTGCCCCGTCTTTCGATGAGATGGTGGCTATCGTTTTCGGTGGAGTAGACTTCGACGATCCGACTACGAACATGCGAGGACGTCACGCCTTAGCAATCACTAAACCAACTCCGAGAGGATATTGACCACGCCGGAGCACGATCAGCCTGACCACGAGGGTCTATTTCCTGCAAGCAAACGAAGAACAAGCAAGAAACTAAGATTGCAATCTGGATATTAGGAATATAAGAGGAAAGCTTTATTGATCAAGGTGGGGCTCTATGACATCTTTGTCTGGTCATTGAACACAAACAAAGTACGCGAAGTTGCAGCTATGGCGAACTTTAATCTAAACAAAACCCAAAGTCTAAACGACGCCCTAAGAGCTGTATATATGGAGGAAGAGGGGGGAATTTCGTGGCCCTTGGAGGAGGGGTCCGAAACCAACCCTAACCCTTGTTTCCCCACACATACGGACTCTAAAAACAACCTATACTCAAGTATTTCGAAATTACATGGGCCTGGCCCAATAATAAGGTGACGCAGCACCTGTAATAGCCTTTGGACGAAATTTATGAAGTGGCATCCTGTATATTTTGTCCAAGGCTTCACGTACTCATTATGGTGGCTTCAAAGTCCTGAAATCATGACTTGTAACTCCGTTCTTTTTCCCTTGTGATGCCATCATCTCCATGCTTGATCTTGCTCCAATATTCATCCTTCTTGTCTAAGCTAGGCCCTTCATTTGTAAGCAAGACAAATGTATCCAATTTAGGCAGAATCATATTGTCATGAATATTAGAATCATTACCAAGGAATGAAAGTACCTGGTAATTTAATTGGCGTGCACGAGCTCTAGTAATTGGTCCTGTATATGTATCAGTTGGGGCTGTGGGTGTAACTTTGTTAGTGATGTCCTCATCATCCTCCCCTTCTGGAATATAAGTCGTCCTCGATGGAAGCTCATCTTCCTCACCCAAGTAAGGCTTCAAATCTACAAAGTTAAATGTGGGGCTAACCCCAAAATCTGCAGGCAACTCAAGTTTATATGCAATATCATTTATTTTCTCTAACACCTTAAAAGGACCATCAACACATGGCATTAGCTTTGACTTGCAAAATTAGGAAATCTATCCTTACGCAAATGTAACCAAACAAGATCTCCAGGTGCAAAGACAACACGTTTTGTACCCTTATCTCCAACAAGTTCATATTTAGCATTCATGCACTCAATATTTTCCTTAGTTAACTCATGCATTTTTAAGATTAATTCAGCACGTTGTTTAGCATCAAAATTTACCTTCTCCGAAGATGGAAGAGGCAGCAAATCAATAGGTGCACGAGGTAGGAAACCATATACAATTTCAAAAAAGCACATCTTAGTAGTAGAATGCAACGAAAGATTATAAGCAAATTCAATATGAGGCAAACATTCTTCCCACATTTTCGTGTTATTCTTTAAAACAGCCTTAAGCATAGTAGACAAAGTTCTATTGACTACTTCAGTTTGTCCATCAGTTTGGGGGGTGACAAGTAGTACAAAAAGCAGTTTAGTCCTCAAATTAGCACATAAACATCTCCAAAAGTGGCTAAGAAATTTAGTATCATGATCTGAAACAATAGTATTTGGCACACCATGCAAGCGACTAATTTCACGAAAGAACAAATCAGCAACATTAGCAGCATCATCGCTTTTATGACATGGTATAAAGTGTGCCATCTTCGAGAACCTACCCATGACAACAAATATGCTATCCCTCCCCTTCTTTGTTCGAGGTAAACCCAAAACAAAGTCCATAGATATATCTTCCCAAGGAACACTAGGGACAGGCAAAGGAATATATAAACTGTGAGGATTGAGTCGTGACTTAGGTTTTTGACATGTAGTGCAGCGAGCAACAAAACGCTCAACATCCCGTCTCATCTTTGGACAAAAGAAATGTGTAGCAAGTGCGTCCTCCATCTTCTTCATGCCAAAGTGTCCCATTAATCCTCCTCCATGCGCCTCCTGTAACAACAAAAGACGAACAGAGCTAGCTGGAATGCATAGCTTGTTAGCACGAAACACAAATCCATCATTAACGACGAACTTGTTCCATGTTCTCCCTTCTTTACAATTATGCAATACATCTTTAAATTAAGCATCATGCACAATATTGATCTTTGATGGTCTCTAAACCAAATATTTTAAAGTCAAGCTGTGAAAGCATAGTATAACGACGATACAATGCATCAGCAACAACATTTTATTTTCCCTTCTTGTGTTTAATAACATAAGGGAAAGTCTCTAGGAATTCAACCCATTTAGCATGTCTACGGTTCAGTTTTGCTTGACTTTTAATGTGCTTCAAAGATTCATGATCAGAATGTATAACAAATTCTTTGGGCCATAAATAATGTTGCCATGTTTCCAAAGTCCGAACAAGAGCATATAATTCCTTATCATAAGTAGAATAATTCAGACTAGGTCCACTCTGTTTTTCAGAAAAGTATGCAAGAGGTTTACCATCTTGTAATAACACACCTCCAAAACCCAATTCCGCTAGCATCACATTCAAGCTCAAAAGTCTTATTAAAATCAGGAAGTTGGAGTAAAGGAGCATGTGTCAACTTATCTTTCAATATCGTGAATGCTTCTTCCTGTGCAGTACCCCAAACGAAAGGCACATCCTTCTTTGTAAACTCATTGAGAGGTGCAGCAATGGTGCTGAAATATCTCACAAAACGCCTATAGAATACAGCGAGGCCAAGGAAACTCCTCACGTGTGTGACCGTTTTGGGCTGCGGCCAACTCTCTATGGCTTCAATCTTGGCTTTATCAACCTCAATTCCCTGTGGAGTAACAACTTAGCCAAGAAAAGATACTCGGTCGGTGCAAAAGGTGCACTTTCCAAGGTTACCAAACAAACGTGCATCACGTAGAGCAATAAAAACAGCACGGAAATGTTCCAAATGTTCCTCCAAAGATCCGTTATAAATCAACATATCATCAAAGTAAACTACCACAAATCGTCCAATGAAAGCACGTACAACTTCATTCATTAATCTCATGAAAGTACTGGGTGCATTAGTTAACCCAAAAGGCATGACTAACCACTCATATAATCCAAACTTAGTTTCAAATGTTGTCTTCCATTCATCCCCCAAATTCATACGAATTTGATGGTATCCACTACGCAAATCATCTTTGGAGAATATTGTAGAGCCACTCAATTCATCAAGCATATCATCTAGCCTAGGAATAGGATGACGATAACGAATAGTAATATTATTAATGCCTCTACAATCAACACACATACGTGATGCACCATCCTTTTTTGGCACTAGAATAATAGAAACAGCACAAGGACTAAGGGATTCGCGTATATAACCTTTGTTGAGTAGCTCCTATACTTGACGCATAATCTCCTTCGTCTCCTATGGATTGGTACAGTATGGTGCGCAGTTGGGTAGTGATGCACCGGGAATTAAGTCAATCTGATGCTCAATCCCTCGAATAGGTGGTAATCCCGGTGGCACGTCTTGTGGAAAGACGTCCGCGAACTCCTTCAAAATGTTAGTGACAGCATGAGGTAAAGAGGAAGGCACGTCCTCGAATGAAAATAATGCCTCTTTGCACACAAAAGCATAGCAAACAGATTTGCTGAAATCTTGATCATCAATATCAGATTTGGGGGCAAGTAAACATCCACTTTTTAATTTAATTTCATATACAACATGAGATGATGGTGTGTTATTAGGCTTCATTTGTTGCTCAAATTCTTTTGCCACAATCTGATTTTCAATCTAATTTTGCTCCTGTTTCGCTTTATTAGCTCTATTAATATCATCTTTCAAAATGGAATCAGGAGACATAGGAAGCAAAGTAATACGTTTATCCTTATGAATAAGAGTATACTGATTGTTTCTACCATGGTGTACAGAATTTTTATCAAATTGCCATGGTATACCAAGTAATAAGGAACAAGCTTGCATGGGTACCACATCACAATCAACATAATCAGCATATGTAGAGATACTAAAATGCACACGAACAGTACGTGTTACCTTAACCTTGCCGCTGTTGTTGAACCATTGGATGTAGTAAGGATGTGGATATGGTCTTGTGGTGAGAGATAGCTTCTCCACCATCTCCATGCTAGCCAACTTGTTGCAGCTCCCTCCATCTATGATGACGCGAACAGAACGTTCCTTTACAACTCCCTTTGTATGGAACAAATTATGCCTCTGATTTTTCTCTGCTTGTGCCACCTGCACACTTAAAACACGTTGAGCAACTAAACATTCATACATTGTCAGCGTCTTTAGGAGCCGTGTATTGCGTCTCATTTTCATAATCATCTCCACTTTGTTCTTCACGTGTAATAAGAGCCAAAATATCATCATCATAGTCACTAGCGGACTCATAACCACCATCCTCAGTAGCAATCATGACACGCTGAGATGGGCATTTGCTCACATAGTGACCACGACCAGTGCAACGATGTCATATAACATCATGTGTTGGCCCTGTGGATGCCATGGATGAAGAAGAGCTCTGCGCAGGACCGGAAAGTGTACTCATGGCTGGTGGTGGTGGTGCATGTTTGCCTTTATCACGGCTAGAAGTGACGGATGAAGTAGGTGGTGGTGTAGCCGGACATGTCGAAGTAGAGGATGCACGCGGTGATGTAGGGTGGAACCCTATGTGGCCGATCTTTCACGAAATGGAGGGGATCCCACGATGAACACGAAGAACACAAAGGGGAATCACGAGGGAAACACTCAAGAACAAGTCCAATCACACATCCACTAGACAATCAAACACACAAGATCACAAGATACATGAACAACAAAGGGAAAGATACATGGGTAGAGTTCATCTCCAAGAGGAGGCCTTGAATCCGTGAAGGATCTTCCCGTTTAGGGGTCTTGAATCCAAGGTGGATCTTCTCCGTAGAGGGGCCGCAGTCTCTCTCGTGGAGTAGATCCGGGATGGATGAGCAAAGCTCTATCTCACGTATGAGCTAAATCATTGCTGACCCTAAAATGGTGGAGGTGGAGGAGTATATATAGTCTAGTACACGAAGGGGTAAGTAGATGGGGGGATACATGGGCCTCGGGCCCTGTCCATGCACGCAGGCAGGCGCCGGATGTCCGGCTGGGGGCCGGATGTCCGGGCTCTCAAGAGACGCCGAATGTCCGGGGCGGTCGGCCGGATGTCCGGGCTAGCGGGGCCAAACCTCGGGTGCGGTTCTGTTGCTGGCGCCGGATTTTCGGGTTGAAGGCCGGATGTCCGGGCTGGCGCCGGATGTCCGGCAGCTGTAACTTCAGCAGCTCCATCTTCTTCCGCCTTCGCTTCCATGCTTCCCTCGCTGATGGCGTAGGTGTTCCTTGGCGCTTGCACTCCTCCTCGTCGTCTGTGAAGCTCCGACGATACCTATGCATGCACACGAGTGGAGTGTCAAGTAGTATACCATCCTCGAAGGGGTCAAGTGGACACGTGTAAAGGAGATGATTCACCTTTTTGTATGAGAAGTAGAGGTCACACGTGTCACTTGCCAAGTAGACTCTTGACATGGTGATGTCCATAGGATGCTCGGCATCATCCCCTCCCCCTTGGGAAAGATCCGACCTCGGATCGAAAACCAAATCACCATGGGAAAGAGATGGCGTCGCCGTGTAGAAGTGGACGATCACAAA
The DNA here is from genome assembly GCA_902687465.1 of Secale cereale. Classification (NCBI taxonomy): domain Eukaryota; kingdom Viridiplantae; phylum Streptophyta; class Magnoliopsida; order Poales; family Poaceae; genus Secale; species Secale cereale. Next base: position 382,954,495 of record LR738710.1, on the reverse strand, counting down.
GTACTCATCATCTTGAAGCTCAACATGGGCGCTCTCCAGTGTCGCATCATCTAGTGATTCCTTCAGAAGGAGCAAAGACAACAAACACTTGGAAAAACAAATGTGGTTAGCGTTAGTGCAAAACCAAACATTCAAGAGGTGATTTACCAAACAAGTGTTGTCATCAAGCATAGCATAGGGCGTGACAAAGGGTTGTGGCATGGAATTTAAGCACATCAATTGAGCACAATCAAGGTCATCATGGAAACAAGCATGTAAATGTGAGGTAGAGATGCACATATGTGTGACAAGAGAATAAGCATCTACCTCATGGTCATAGCAAGCATGCATAAAGCGCTCAATGAAAGGTCTATGGCAGGCATAAGAATCATTCACGACACCAAAGAAAATGAAGTGTCTAAACACAAGGGTCAAGTGCAAGACAATCCAAGCATAATGCGCATAGGGTGTAGTGAAAATCGAGTGGCACTCAACACAATAGAAATAGCAATTGTTCATCATGTGTGAGGCAATCAAGTCAATCATGTGACAAGCAATGGGACATGGCATATGTGAAGAGATGATATTGTTGCAACCAAGCACATGATAGGAGCAAGTAATCGACAAGTCGGATGCAACACACAAGGCAGATATAACATGAGGCATGGCAATGTGGCTATCGTGAAAGAAAGCAATATCACTAACATGTGCGCGATCAAGGGGTCCAAGATGACAAATAAGTCTCATGGTGCAAGCAACACATGTAGTATGATCCACAATATTCATGCTCATGGTTTTTGGGTTCTCGAAAGAGAAGGATATCACCTTGAAAGCATGTCCTTGTGCATTCTTCACAATGCCGAAGCACAAGCAAGTGCGATGTAGAAGCGTCGTGGTAGAAAGTGGTTCGCTCTCAAGAGCTCGAATGGTCAACTCACGTGAAGTGGAAGTCGACACGAAGTCCAAGTATCCTACACATGCACACAACAAAACAAAGAATGTATGCGCATGGTAGATAAACACATCATCCATCATGATGGTTCTCTTCTCTTGCACATAACCATTAGGAGCAAAAGTGCATGAATAATATGATGCAACAATGGCTATATTCATGGCACTAGGCATATGGTGCAAAGAGGTAAAACAAGCATGCTTCACAAGAATGATGTCAACATCTCCAAATAAATGCGAGAATGCTATGTGGGCAATCTCATTGGCAAGACTAAAATCATGGTTGCGCTCAATACATGGTAGCATGAGAGATGCAACATGTGGAGACATATGACAACAAGCAATATCAATCATGTGCAAAGCATGGCAATAACAAGTGATATCTCCACCAAGCTTGCAAATACACATACAAGTATGAGAATCAATCATCATGTGTAATGCAAAGCATGGGTCACAAATGCATGGCAAAGGCAAAGGGATTGACATATCATGCAATGTGAACATGGCAAAAGGGGCATAAGAGATATAATGGACAATAACCCATAACCATGTGAGTGCCATGTAGAAGAGATGCGCGAAGTCTTTGCGCGAAGGGAGCGGTTGGAAGGATAATCCATGGATTCCCAAGTCATCGTTGCTCTCTAGAGCTCGTTTCGTCAACTCGTGCTCTTGCGAGGTTGACGAGTAAGTATGGGGACCTACACAAAAGACACACAAACCAAAGAAATTGTGCGCGTGGTAAATGTACACATCATCCATCATGATGTGTATGTGCACGTTAGAGTTAGCACAAGATAAGCATCTCTCAAAGAAATTTGATGCATGGTATAAGAACATGTCATCCATCATGAATGAATAGTTATTGTGTATAGCATGATGTGGATGCAAATTGAGCATACAATTATATGGCACATCTATAGCATGTTCATTCATGAGGAGCATATTGTGCACACAAGCATGGGGATCATGCAATGGATGGGATGGGTCAAAATCTCCTAAAATGTATGAGGAAACTATGGGGGTCTCCTCATAAGCAATATCGGAAGCATAATTTGGAGAAGTGTAACAACATCCAAAACAATGCATGTCGGAAGCTAGGTAATCATGGCATGGCATATGATGGATATGATGCAAAGGAAGCATGTCAATATCATCACAAGAAAAAGAAATGCTAATAACCATGGGCTTGTCATCTATGCCATATGTGCAAATTGGGTTTATCTTAATGGCATATGCATAGTTACTATGATGAGATTGCAAATATGACATATTGTTGATCTCATGCATAGCATATAACAAGTCAAGTGGATTGTCAAACATGATGTGACCGAGAGAATTATCACAAGAAATCCTATGCAACATGGCATCACAACTAATAGACTCCACATGACAATCATCAAACTCATCATAAATGGGTAAATAATGGCATGGGGAAATCATACTATCACGAAGCATGGCAATAGGTGGATCAACATCATGCAAGCAATCAAAGTTAACATAGTCCACTAGTGGGACGAGAGCATCACCTTCACCTTTGTTACCTTTCTCATTCCACTCATGTGGTGTAGGTGAGGTGGGAAAGACCAAATGGTGGTCATCATCTTCATCTTGATGGAACCATGTGGGGGGTGCATAATATTCCACCATGGCCATCGTCTTGTCCAATGGAAGGACGAAGTCGTCGAGAATCGGCGCGTCATCATATGTGGGACCTAGCACCAAATGAGAAGGCACAATAGAGGTAGAGGTTAAGTCGTTAGTGTTGAAATTGGCCTCACATGCCGTATCAACTATCTCACTCTCTCTATGTGGTGGCTCACTCACTCCCTCAAGGTAGGTGCACTCAAGCTCACATATGATGGAGTCACTCATCTCACTCAAGTGGTGGGGGTTGTGGCTCTCCTCACATGGGAATTGGGGCAGCTCATCATATATGGGGCTAGTGGTGAACTCGCTCTCACTCTCAATATGGTGGCACAGGTTACTCAAGTCATCATACATCGCCGTGGTCGAAGGGAAAATCCCATGCCCAACCATCTCCTCATCGTCATCGTGGATGAAGGCCGAAGATGGCACATCATCACTCTCGCCTCCAAAGATGGAAGCATCATCCTTGCTCGTCACCATGTCATTCGCCTCCAAAGCTTGGTCCTCGAATGGCTCCGTAGTCATAGTCGTCGCCGCACCGTCTTGAAAAAGAGTCGAAGTAGACTCGGCATCATCAATGCCACAAAGATGGATGGCGGTGGAGTCGAACTTGGGAGCATCTTCTTGGAGCTCGTTGGGCTTGGACATCGTGGTGGTACTACCCTCATGCTCGTTGTCTTGGAGCTTGGTTTTCGAGAAGTTTGCTTGCGGTGGAGAAGCCTTGGCCTTCATTAGTTCTTGTTCCGCCTTGAGAGCACCAATGTAGTTGTCGTCGAGGGACTTGTAGTTCTCGAAGAAGATAGTCTTGTATACGTCATTGTGCAATCCCATCATGAAGTGGAGCTTCATCGAAATGTGGTCGTCCACGCCGGCACGTCGCAAGGCATTCTTCATCTCCTTGAAGAACTCGTCGATGGACTTGGATCCTTGAATGGTGTTCTCCAATTGGCGTAGAAGTTGTTCCGTGTAGGTGGGAGGCACGAACTCTCTTCGCAAAGCTTTCTTCGTCTTGGGCCAACTCATGTCATACTCCTCCGAAGGTGTGTGAAACCACCATGTCGATGCGAAGTCGTGGAAGTTTCTTGTGGCGCACTTCACTTGATCTTGGGGAGGAACTTGAAGTAGCATGAGGTAGTCGTCCATCAAGCGTTCCCACTCGAGATACTCCTCGGGTTCTTGAGTCCCATAGAAAGGAATCTCGTGGTCGTTGTCGAGGTCGTAGTAGCTCGTGGAAGTCACGGACTTGAGCTTGGGGAGCTTCAATTGATCATAAGCTTGAGGTGCTTGTGGGCGAGGATGCCGTATGTCCAAAGGCGAAGATGCCTTGAAGTCACTTGGCGAAGATGCCAAGGTACATTGTGAAGTCGTTGAGCGATTGTTGGAGTTGAGCTCTTGACCTTCACGTTCTTGTCCTTGATGGTGTCGATGCCGATGTGATCTCGCCGAAGATGGTAGCTCGGTAGGATGTGCACTAGAGCATCTTCTCGAAGATGAGGGAGACATCTTGCTGTTCTTGATGAGGGCTTTGAGCTCCTCCATTTGAGCATTCATGTTGGCGCACAAGTTGTTCGTCATGGCATCGAACTTGTCATTGTTGTTGTAGACCGAAGTAGATGAAATGCTTTTCCTATCCATCACAAGACTCGAGCAAAGGTGAGTAGGAGATGAGATAAACAATACCAAGTTACCTTTTCCGAATGTTGAGGATGTATCCCGTTTCACTCAATGTGAAATGAAAGAATAGTGGAATTGGTACCGGACTTGTTCACTCACACCTATCAAGTAAAGCTTATCGAGTAGCTCGGTGAGGATAGAGGCACAAAAATTTGATGCAAAATGTTAGAAAGAGTCAATAATGTTGAAAGAGATTCACAAATTTGCAAGCGAAACAAGTAGACCAATAGCAAGGAGTGGCACACGGAAACACACGCACGGATAGATAGATGGGGTCGTGCAACCAAGGAATGAGCACAAAATGTGGAGTCCACGGAAAACGCTCGTGTTGCACAACTCAAGAGAGACGCTAGCACGATTGCTCGTTAGGCGGATACGACACTTGTGCACAACCTATAAGATGCAAAATGTATGAACTTTCTATCCCAAGTATGCTATGTGTATGATGTTCCGGTGCTTTTATCACAAGATGATCCAAGATGATCAAGTATGATATGATATGATGCGATGCTATGTCTCTTGCTTACAAGCTTCTTTGTCTTTCTCTTTTTGCTTAAAAGTTGTATTCTCTTTTTTTTGTATATGGCCACGATGCACAAACCAAGATAGCAATTGTGTATATGCGGGAACAATCTTGTGACACAAGGGATGATATGATGATACCAAGATGATAAGGTATGTATACAATGAAGGGCGGATCGATGATCACTAATGTGCACAAGTAACGTTGCCGGCAATACTCAAAGGCTAGTCTCGATAGGCAAGTGACGCAAAATGGGCTAGGGGTTAACAATGCAATTGCAAGGGAATATACAATGATGTAGTCGAAGTTACCGTCCGTGTCGATGATGAGAGGTGGTGCTCTTGATGTAGACCCGTTCCTAATTAGCCGAAACACCTTAGGAAACGGAAAAACCACAACTCAAAATCTCAAGGACAAATATCAAATGGTGGTAGCAGCAATGCCGTGGTGGTTGCGGAAGTGGAATGATGGGCTATACACGATGTCGGAGTTGAAATCACGGTCCCTAAGTAGCCGAAACACCTTAGGAGACCCGAGCCACAACCCAAACAAGCTCACACAAAATTGGGTTAAGTTTTGTTGGCTATGTATAATGGGCAATGGGTATGCGGAAGTGGTGGTGGTGGTTGATGAAGAAGCAATGGTCCCTAATTATCCTAAACACCTTAGGAGACTCAAATCACTACTCAAGCAACCACAAATGGTATGGGAACAAAATTGGTTAGGTTGCGGAAGTCGATGGTGGTGTAGCGGATGATGTGGTGGAAGCCCTAGGCAAAGATGCCAAAATCCACAAAATATGATGGAATCAAATGATGATGGTGTTATTTTTGTGTTATGGGGGATGTCAAGAGCTTCAAAACGAGCTCAAGAACGTCGAAATCGGAGTTCGTATGAATTAGTTATGGACAAAACAGTGAAACGGAAAAGTCTGAATTCCCAGGGGTTGGACATCCGGGGCCGGGTCCGGATTTCCGGGACCTGATGTCCAGAACCGCGCGGGATTTTGCCCTCCAGGAGCCGGATGTCCGGCCCGATGGCCCGGATGTCCGGCCAGTGGCCCGGATGTCCGGCCCGAAGATTCCAGATCTGAATCGGGACGAACTTTGCGAATTGGGGGCGGAATTTGATGATTTTGGGGGCAAAATTTGACGGATTTTGTGGAGGAAAGATGGGGAAACTTGGGGAAATGCTAGATCCACTTGAAACCAAGCAAATCCACGGATCAAAATCAACAAAATCTCATCAAACCAACAGATCACAAAAAAATTTGGGGCTATTTTTGGTGGGGAATTTTCGAAATTGGGAAAACACAACAAAAACAAGCTAGAAAACAGGGTGTGGGGCTCCAAATTCGTGATCAACCTATGCTCTTGATACCATATGATGTAGGGTGGAACCCTATGTGGCCGATCTTTCACGAAATGGAGGGGATCCCACGATGAACACGAAGAACACAAAGGGGAATCACGAGGGAAACACTCAAGAACAAGTCCAATCACACATCCACTAGACAATCAAACACACAAGATCACAAGATACATGAACAACAAAGGGAAAGATACATGGGTAGAGTTCATCTCCAAGAGGAGGCCTTGAATCCGTGAAGGATCTTCCCGTTTAGGGGTCTTGAATCCAAGGTGGATCTTCTCCGTAGAGGGGCCGCGGTCTCTCTCGTGGAGTAGATCCGGGATGGATGAGCAAAGCTCTATCTCACGTATGAGCTAAATCATTGCTGACCCTAAAATGGTGGAGGTGGAGGAGTATATATAGTCTAGTACACGAAGGGGTAAGTAGATGGGGGGATACATGGGCCTCGGGCCCTGTCCATGCACGCAGGCAGGCGCCGGATGTCCGGCTGGGGGCCGGATGTCCGGGCTCTCAAGAGACGCCGGATGTCCGGGGCGGTCGGCCGGATGTCCGGGCTAGCGGGGCCAAACCTCGGGTGCGGTTCTGTTGCTGGCGCCGGATGTCCGGCAGCTGTAACTTCAGCAGCTCTGTCTTCTTCCGCCTTCGCTTCCATGCTTCCCTCGCTGATGGCGTAGGTGTTCCTTGGCGCTTGCACTCCTCCTCATCGTCTGTGAAGCTCCGACGATACCTATGCATGCACACGAGTGGAGTGTCAAGTAGTATACCATCCTCGAAGGGGTCAAGTGGACACGTGTAAAGGAGATGATTCACCTTTTTGTATGAGAAGTAGAGGTCACACGTGTCACTTGCCAAGTAGACTCTTGACATGGTGATGTCCATAGGATGCTCCGCATCACGCGGTGTCCATGATGAAGGTCGACCTGCAGAAAAATTAGTTTGCGCCAAGGCCTGTCGATCCTGCACTTCACATTCAGCTTTGCAAGCAAGATGGAATAAACGAGTGATATTATTATACTCCTTATACTCTAGAATTGTCTGAATCTCTCTATTTAAACCACCCATAAAACATGCAAGCGTAGCCTCATTATCCTCAACAATACCACATCTAATCAGGCCAGTTTGTAATTCCTGATAATATTCCTCTACAAAAAAAATCCTTGTCTTAAACGCTGCAATTTTTGAAGTAATTCACGCTGATAATATGGTGGAACCCAACGAGTACGCATAGCGGTTTTCAAAGCAGCCCAAAATTTGGAATATTATTCGGATATAATCTACAATATTCAGACCACCACACACAAGCAAAACTAGTGAAAGCACAAAGAGCAGTAGCAACACGTCTCTCCTCGGGATATTCTAAACATGTAAAACGTTGTTCGGTTTCTAACTCCCAAGTAAGATATATATCAGGAACATATCTACCCTCAAATGGTGGAATATTCAATTTTAGTTTAGGGCGATGGTCATGATCTCGTACCTGAGGGTGTGGTGCAGCCCTACCATTGCGATTATTTGCATGTGGACGGCCTGGTGGTTGTGGTGCTAGTTGTTGCACGTAGTTCTTATTTTGATCAACCTAATCCTCGTAATCTCCCATGTAATCGTCCTCCTCCTCAGCAGTAGCAGGAGCCACAGAAGTATCAATAGCAGCACCAACAGTTTGGCCAGGCTGAAGAGGGACATGGCTTGCTTTGCGGAGGGATGTTTCGCGATGTGAAGGTGGTTGTTGTTGTTGTCGCAATGGTGCAGCAGGTGGAGGTAGACGCGCAAGCACTTCAGCGAATTTGGCATCCAACTTGGTGCCAGTTAACTTCTCAATGCCATACATCCTTGCTAATGCGTCGCCAAAACTAGTCATCACATCTTCTACATGTTGACCCATCATTTGCTGAAATTTATCATGCAACTCCTTGTTCATCATGTTCTCCCAGTCAGTCTCATCGACTTGTGATCCTGCCATGGTTAGCAGCAATAGAAACACACAAAAATATGATCCTACAGACAACTAGAAAATGGTGGTGGTGGGGCGTCACAAATCCGTCAAGAAAATCTCAAATTCTTACTAGTTCTTACCAAGCAGCAGGTGTTGATCGGCCACCGTTGTAGTCAAAACACCTCAAAGCTTGGATAGAGCGATTACCAAGGAGAGTCAAATGTACGACGTAGATGTATGTGGCACTGGGAAGGCTTATGATATGGTAGCAAAAAGGGTCAGCAATAATCAATTCAGAGATGCAAAGTTGAATAAATGCTTAACGACGCTACTATGTTGGTCCTAGGCTAGACCGTACTAGAGACGCGAGCCTAGAACACTAAAAAATCACGGCACTTCATGTAATCAAGGGAAAAGCACACTCTGATTTTGATTTGCGCCTCTTTTTTTGCTTTTTTCCCTCCTCTTTTTTTTTGCCGAAAATCACTATAATGGTGAGTGTCTCAAAACTCTTCCCAAGTCAAACTAAAATGATAGGCACGAAATTTTTTTGACGTTTTTTTTGGAAATCAGGCAGCGACGACCAAAAAGTGCGGTAAAAACGCAGTATGATGGCACGTGTCTCAAAAGACTTAGAAAAGCCTAAAAATAGGATAGAAAAAAATATTTTCACCTGTCGAAATTTTGGCCTAAAAACTGCCCGGGGGTCTCGAGACTCTGGCAAGGAAACGTGAAACCGAAAGTAGATGGATCTCGAAAACAAAGCTAATACGAAAAGAACTCGGACTAGTGGTGGATATATGGTGGTAGGATATGGCAGCGGTGATGGTATATGGCAGCGCTGGTGGTATATGGCAGCGATGGTTGGTATGTGGCAGCAGTGGTGATATATGGCAGCAGCCATGAATATGGTGCGGCGGCGGCGTGACAAACTGTGACTGAACTCAAAACTCTAAAGGACTAAACGCTGAGACCATCAACTAGACACGACGATGCAACCGCAAATTCAACAATACAAAACCCTAAAAAGATTATACAAAGGCTCAGATAGGTTCGGATATGATGAACTAATCCTAATTATTTCTGGCTTTTTCGTGGACTGTAGGTACGAAGAACAAATCGAGCTAATCTACGAAAACTGTAAAATCTCACCGAGCAACCTGGAAATCTGATACCACTTGATGGAGGCTAAGATGTCCCGTCTTTCGATGAGATGGTGGCTATCGTTTTCGGTAGAGTAGACTTTGATGATCTGACTACGAACGTGCGAGGACGTCGCGCCTTAGCAATTTCTAACCCAACTCTGAGAGGTTATTGACCACGTCGGCGCATGATAAACCTGACCACGAGGGTCTATTTCCCGCAAGCAAACGAAGAACAAGCAAGAAACTAAGATTGCAATTTGGATATTACAAATATAAGCGGAAAACTTTATTGATCAAGGTTGGGTTCTGTGACGTCTTTGTCTGGTCGTTGAAAACAAACGAAGTACGCGAAGTTGCAGCTATGGCGAACTTTAATCTAAACAAAACCCAAAGTCTAAATGACGCCCTAAGGGCTGTATATATGGAGGAAGCGGGGGGAATTTCGTGGCCCTTGGAGGAGGGGTCCGAAACCAACCCTAACTCTTGTTTCCCCACATATACGAACTCTAAAAACAGCCTATACTCTAGTATTTCGGAATTACATGGGCCTGGCCCAATAATAAGGTGACGCATCACCTATAATAGCCTCTGGACGAAATTTATGAAGTGGCATCTTGTATATTTTGTCCAAGGCTTCACGCACTCATTATGGTGGCTTCAAAGTCCTGAAATCATCACTTGTAACTCCGCTCTTTTTCCCCTTACGCATGCCATCATCTCCATGCTTGATCTTACTCCAATGTTCATCCTTCTTGTCCAAGCTAGGCCCTTCATTTGTAAGCAAGACAAATGTATCCAATTTAGGCAGCATCATATTCTCATGAATATTAGAATCATTACCAAGAAACGAAAGTAGCTTGTAATTTAATTGGCGTGCGCGAGCTCTAGTAATTGGTCATGTATATGTATCAGTTGGGGCTATGCGTGTAACTTCGTTACTGATGTCCTCATCAAGGGTCCTTCGCCGTCCTGAGAAAATCGTCATATGTTGACCTTCCTAGGTATTGATTTCTTGAGAAGCCAAAAACATGCAAGGAACTAGCACTGAACACTAAATTAATATGTTAGTCCAGAATAATAATACAAATTGCTATAAAAAGTACATAAATCTGATAATTTATTAGCATAAAACAATAAAAAAAACATAGATACGTTTGAGACGTATCAAACATACATGGCCACCCCTCCATGACCTTGATCCAATCTCTTATACAAGTAAACTAGATCGTTGCTGGCGCGCGTTGCCGCACACCTCTTTTTTGAATGTAGTACGGAATGTTAGAAATTTATGTAAAAGCATGGAGTTGCTTTTTCAGAAAAAATATTGTTTCTTTCTCAAAGGTGAGTGCGGAATGGAAGTTTAAGAATTTTCAATGGGCCAGTTATGTGCCTTATTTGTAGATACTTGGAAGAAATATATGGTAATATTTGTAATAAAATGTGAACAATACTAAAGTAATAGACACAGTGCATATTTCTCAATCAAACTCATGTATCCAAATGGTCGGTATGCTAGTATGTATCATGCGGAAGTCCATCTTAAAAAATAACTATACCTGAAGGAAAATGTTTACAAAGCCCAGTTTCAAGCTATAATAAAACAAAATCACAAAATACAAATCGAACTGACAACAAATTAGAATAGGTACTTCCCAAGTCATAGCACTAAACTTGAAGAAGCAATGTGTCATCCTTAGTCGGCTACACATATAACTATAGGCACCATGACCACCTCAATCATGCATTAGCACCAATTTGGTCAGAAACAAGAGCACCAATTTGGTCAGAAACAAGAGCTCCATCTCCATTTTATTCTCAATTGGTAGCTTGCGGACAAGTGAAAACCTACAAAGTTATAAAATGTCAACTTTTGTTTCTTTGATACTCATAAGCATACAAATTAGAAGTGGTGTGATGTTTTAGATGGTAAAACTATTTCCTTTGAAATTTTAAGGAAATATGATATATGTAGTAGACGAAAATATACGAACATGAAATATCTCAGGCCATGCTAAATAAAGCATTAGCACTGGTAATGAAAGTGAAATTCTCTAGTGGAAATGTAAACTATAACGAATGAAGTAAGGCCAGATTTCAACTTTATCAATCTAGATAGTGAAGCTTACTTCAATGACTTGAACAGTCAACACCCCCTCTTCCAGTATCCCTGAAACAACTACATAAAAATATTTTTATATGAAACATACATGAAAAGTGGATCTCAAAGGCAGGAAAGAATACAAGACTCGGTAACTCACTTGACCAAGATTATTTTCTAGTAAGGTCTTCATCATACCAGGTAGGACATTGTTCGTTGTTGCCATCAAGTAATGCATATATATTCAATCTTACTCCCATCAGCACCAACCTGCATACATAAATTATAATTTGTTTGAGAAGTGCTTGAGATGCCGTCTGCAGAAAATGTACGCACCAAGAAATGAAGTTGCATCTATAGACTACATATTGAAGGAAGCTCTATAAATGAAGAAAGATTAAGAATTGATGATGCATAAAAATAGAAAGAACTACTCAAACTGTATACACACATATTAAACAAAAACCAAGTTTTTAGTTATTTCTTCAATCTATGGAAATAAAATTGCTAGGTGTAAATTCTCCTTTATGAGGGGCTTATTTCTAATTAAAATTTATTTAATTCAAGGAAAATCTCCATGCAAAGCTTAGAATGGACGTCAACATTTGTGAATTGCCGGAATGGCTGCTCTATGATGTCCGATTCTAAGAGGTGAACAATTTATCTGGTGTATCCCGGGTTAGTGGATAACTGCAAACAAATTTACCTGGCATCCATACACACTTCTAGTGGATACCATAGGGACCCATACACTGTAAAGCAAATTTAGTAAAGTGGTTAGGTGTTATGCCTTCTTCTAATTAGATTTTACCTTTGCTTCTTGGAGAAGATATATACTCACTCGGTTGCTCTGTGCATGTTCTAAAGACATAATGGAAAAAAGGAACAGGAACAGGAAGTCAATCTTGGGAGCTTCCCCCAAGAAATATTTCAAAACAACATTTTCCAAATAAGTTTTATCCTACATACGTTCTCCATTTAAGACAGGAACTCAAAGAACAAAGAGCTTTAGATTTTTCATGTTTAATACACGACAATGAACAACGTCATGTTGGCTGGAAAATATCAAACACATTGTAGTACCTGATTTTATCAACTTTGTATCTGTTAGATTTCCTGTCATTAGAGTACCTTGTCCGAAAACATGAGAGTTGTTATTAAAAAAATTACCAACTGCATATCAGTATAGATTTTAAATTGAAAACATTATGCAAACCAATAACCTGTATAACCTCCAATATAGAAATATACCTAATGGATCTTTTTAAGGCATAGATCCAACAATGCGAACACTACAAGAGAAGCCACTCCCAAGATCAAACATCATCAGAATTGGTACTCTAGCTTTCGTAATCGTCTGCCTTGATCAATCATTTACTTTTGAGAATCTGCACTAATCCATTTAACTTGGAGCATGCTGGAAAACCAAATCAAAAATAGGACAAATTAGAATAAAATTAACAGTCGCTTTCCGTCGGGATTGGAAACTGAAAATTCCCCAAATGCACTAGTAATAACATGTCCAATGCCCTCGTAGATTGAAGAACAAAACATTCCCCATATCAAAATGTCAGAACCAGCATCCAAGATTTACCCGAATCAATAATTAGCTACAACCAGTATGAACACCACCTGCACAAAATAAGGACTGGTGGGATATTAGAACACCATAATCATTCGGTGGAAGAAGGGGTCATAAAGTAAAGAAACATCTAGATAGAGGGTAATCAAGCCAAGAACCATGCTACCAGAGTAGAAAGGGCAACGGGAGAGTGTTAGGTGAGGAAGCTTATATACACATACAGAGGCTTGTGTACTGAAGAAAACAGAAAGTCACCTACAACATTAAACCGGCATGTGGCAGACATCATCCACCATAAGTACGTCCAAAAAATGAAGATTGATTACTTCCTTCAAATTACAGCAGATCTATTTCAATTCTCAAATAGACAAAGAGTCGAGCGTTGGTCCGCATCAACCTAATAAGTGTGCGCTCTGCGAGGCTAGAAGGAGGGGCCTTGTAGCCTGGCTAGCCTCTCCGCCTGTAACCTAGCCTCGCCGTGGCTCCCCCATTTTAGTAATGAATTATATATATGCCCTAAAAGAAATTGTTTAGCAAATAGTCCAGGACGTCTGTGAATGGATGAGTTTGGGCAATACATCACATGAACTAAATACAGCTTACAGGACTCTCATCTGGATCAACAAAATTCTGGTACTCAAGTTTGACAACTTTTGATTCAGATTTCTTGAAGTCTCTAATAAACTGATCACCTTATGTAGACATGTACATAGGATCTATAAATAAACAAATCAGATGTAGAATAAATTGGTGCATGCACATGAACAAACCTGCCTTACTGTGACGCCCGCGATTTGACCGTACACTAATCATGCACGCAATGTGTACGACCAAGATCAGGGACTCACTAGAAGATATCACAACATAAATCTAGACACAAATTAAAGATCATACATGCTTCATATTACAAGCCAGGGGCCTCGAGGGCTCGAATACATAAGCTCGATCATAAATGAGTCAGCGGAAGCAAAAATATCTGAGTACGGACATAAGTTAAACAAGGCGCCATAAGATGGCTAGCACAAACATGGATACAGAGTGAAGAGGCACCAACCTCCTGCCTGGGATCCTCCTAAGCTACTCCTGGTCATGGGCAGACTACACGTAGTAGTAGGCTCCAGTGGGGTAGTAGTAGTCGTCGGCAGTGGAAACTGGCTCCTGGGCTCCACCATCTGGTTGCATCATCCGAGAAGATAGAAAAGAGGGGAAAAGGGGGAGCAAAGCAACCGTGAGTACTCATCCAAAGTACTCACAAGCAAGGATCTACACTACATATGCATTGGTATATGTGTAAAGGGGTAATATCTGTGGGCTAAACTGTAGAATGCCAGAATATGAGGGGGAAAGCTAGGCCTATCAAAGACTACACTTCTGGCAGCCTCCATCTTGCAGCAGTAGAAGAGAGTAGCTGGAAAGTAACAAGTATCATCACTTTCAGCAGCCTCCATCTTGCAGAAGTAGAGGAGAGCAGTTGGAAAGCTCGCCAAGTAACATCATATAGCATACTCCTACTCCGCGATCCTCCCCTCGTCGCCCTATGGGAAAGCGATCACCGGGTTGTATCTGGCACTTGAAAGGGTGTGTTTTATTAAGTATTCGGTTCTAGTTGTCATGAGGACGGAATACAACTCTGGGTCGTCCTTTTACCGAGGGACACGGCTATTAGAATATATAAACTTACCTTCAGGGGTGCATCACATTACCCAACACGCTTGATCCCTCTAGCGGACACACTTTTCTGGGTCATTCCCAGCCTTGGAAGATCAACACATCGCAGCCCTACCTAGGCACAGCACAAAGGTCAGCATGTCTAAATTCTAAGTGCATAGGATCTGCGCCCATCGCCCATTGCACACCTGCACGTTGCGAGGGCGGCCAAAAGCAGACCTAGCCTCTCCTAATACCAGAGCAGGCGTTCCAATCCAATCCGACGTGCGCCACTCAGTCGCTAACGTCAAGAAGGCTTTGGCTGATACCACGACGTCGAGTGCCCATAACTGTTTCCGCGTAGTTGGTTAGTGCGTATAGGCCACTGGCCAGACTCATATAAAATATCCAAACTTGTTAATCATGTTATTATGAAATAACTGCGGGCAACGACCAGGGACCAGGCCCACCTGTCTCCTAGGTGGTTGCAACATGCCCTGCCGCTCTGCCACAAAGAATCAAGTGGGGGCCATCGGGAACCCAGACCCATCACTACCTGGACGGAACCACCTATCCCTCTAGCCTCCACTCCGTGAATCACCTGCGGGTACTCTACGAGCCGACCCGACTTTAGTCACAACATGTATCATGTATAATATGTATATAGTATATACCCATGATCACCTCCCGAAGTGATCACGGCCTGATAGTATAGCATGGCAGACAGACAAGAATGTAGGGCCACTGATAGAATACTAGCATCCTATACTAAGCATTTATGATAGAAGGTAACGTATCAACAATTGTAGCAACAAAGACAGGCTATGCAACAGAATAGGAGTTATCGAATCATCAATAGTAGCAACCCTAATGCAAGAATAAGAGAGAAGAGAATGGGCAATATCTGGTGATCAAGGGGGCTTGGCTTGCCTGGAAGCTCTGAAGACGAATTGAATCTTCGGAATCGTAGCCTTAGTAGAACACTGAAGCATCAATGGTCTTGGGGTCTATCGCGGTATCGGAGTCTACCAAAAAGAAGCAACGAAAGGGAAACAAATAAATAATAGAGCAAAC
This sequence comes from Secale cereale, assembly GCA_902687465.1. Taxonomy (NCBI): domain Eukaryota; kingdom Viridiplantae; phylum Streptophyta; class Magnoliopsida; order Poales; family Poaceae; genus Secale; species Secale cereale. The sequence goes on along the minus strand of LR738710.1, from coordinate 382,938,871 downwards.
CATAGCATCACAAAGCATGACATGGCAAAACATTGTGATAGGGGTGATCTAACGATGTAATAGGTGATACCGGTGAAGGGGAGAAACATCTAGGAAAGTATCCCCGGTGTTTCGCGTTTTTGGACAGACGGATCGAAGGGGGATTGTTGCATGTTCGCTATGTTAGGGATGTGTGGAAGACAAACGGACTACGTATTCGGATTCATCTCGTCATTCTGAGCAACTTCCATGTACAAAGTATTTCCATCCGAGTTACGGATTATTTATTATTAATTTTCAAAGTTTTAACGCATTTTTATAATTAACATAATAAATATATTTTATAAAATGCAATTATGACGTCAGCATGATGTCAGGGTAATGTCAGTAGTCAACCAGTCAGTCGACTTAGTTAAACTTACGTGTGGGTCCCACTGTCATTGACTGTTAACTAATTAACCAAGTTAATTAGTTTAATGACTAGATTAAGTTAATTAAGCTAATTAAGCTAATTAATTTAATTATTATTTTTTATTCATGTGCTGGGGTTGGGCCTCGTTTGTCATAGGCCCCGAGGGTCTAGCAGGCGCTGGGTTTCAGGTGTAGGGGCACGGCCACGAGCGCCTAATGGGGCGAGCCCGGGCGCTAGCATCGGGCGAGACCAGCGGCGCGGCTGCCGGGGCGCGGCGGGAGCCGGTCCGGCTGGCGACGGCGAGGCACGCTGGGCAAGGCGGGGCGCCGGACCGGGCAGCGGCGGCGATGCAGGTGGGTGGAGACGGGAGCGAGGCAGGGGCGAGCGGATGGGTGTGGCCACGCGCGGGGGCGGCTTTGGGGCGCAGGAGCTGAGGCGGGGGTGTTCAGCTACAGCACGACAGCGTGGGAGGAGTAGAGTGAGGCCCCGGGCAGCATCGGCCTGGCGAGCAGGTGGTGGGACGGAGCAGAGGGAGCCAGAGTGGGCCAGGCCGGTGCGACCATGGCACAGCCGGGCATCGTCAACGGCGTGCGGCCGCGGTTAGAGGCAGGCACGGGCGACTGTAGCTCGGGGCGAGCAGCCGAGGAAGCACGAGCGCGCGCGTGCGGGTTTTCGAATGCGGGGGCGTGGTCGGAATATTTGATGGCGTCGGGTTGCGGCGACGACAGCGGGCGAAGCAGATGAGCTGCGAGAGAGGCGGGGCATGGCGAGGCCAGGTGCACACGGCCGCTGGCCGGAGCAAGCAGGAGGGCCAGCCACGCGCGGGCGGGCGCAGGGGCGAAGCCCGGCAGATCGCGGGCGGAGCACGGCAAGTATGGGTACCGGGAGCGGTGAGCGCGCCCGCGGGGCGTGGTCGTGTGTGCGAGGTCAGATAGGAGAGGGGGAGGGCACAACCCTCATCGGCGTTGGAGAGCGGAGGGGGTGGCGAGGCTCTGTGTTGCCGTCGGGGAGGAGGGCGAGGACGACGAGCGGCGATGGAAGATGATGGGGTCGAGGTGTCGAGGGGTTCCGGTGAGGTGGGCGTCAGGCGGCGACGAGGCAGGCGCGTTTCGGGCGTCGCTGCGCCCAGATCGGGACAGGGAAGGAATCAAGGGAGGGTTGTGTCGGTTAGGGTTTGTGGGGGGAGGCGGTGCTTATTGGCCACAGCTGGGCCGGCCTGGTAGCCAGGTGGGTCGAGGCCCAGTTGGGGGTGGCGTTGTGGTTGTGTGTTTTTCTTTTTATTATTTTACTTCCTTTTCTGCTTTAGATTTAGTTTGTATAGTAAAAGAATTTTGCTTATGAAACTTAGCATATAGATATTAGACCATGTAATGACCTAGCACAAAAAGTTTCAAATATATTTGAATAGTATAAGTATTTGTTTATTCTTAAAAGGTTAAATCGAATGTTGTTAGCGTATGTTTTAATTATTTGGGGGCATACAAACATTCCCAAAAATGTTGGTTTATGTTTGTTAATTAGTTTGTGAATATTTACAACCTTTTGAACACATTTAATTCACTGTTTTATGGAATTACAATTTGACTTGTTATTTGAATTTGAATTTGACCTCAACTTGAAACAAGTGAGGTTTAGCAAAAGTTTAATTATGATGACCTGGCATCATTAGCAAGGATTTACTGTAGCTTAACTATCGGGGTGTCACAATTCTCCTCCACTACAAGAAATGTCGTCTCGAGATTTAGGAGGTTGCGTAAGGGGGAAGATCTAGTTACGAAATTTTAACGAATCTTCTCGGTCTTGGCTCCTCTTCTCGAAGAGGTCGATCCATTACATTGTTGTCTTCATTCCTCTGTTTCATGCCATCAAGACGAAGTCGTCATCCTTTCCTCGGGAGTTCCGTCGTACGTACGAAAGAGGATAAGGGATATCTTCAGAAGAACTGACCTCTACAAGGTCGCTTAACTGGTAGATAACACCAGGAAGGTGGCGGAAAGTAACTGTCAAATTGAAACTTAGAAAATTTCGAGAGCAAGGTAAGAAGGTACCATGAGAAGTTTCGAGTAGGCAGGCAATCGTTCGATTCCTAATTGGAAGTTGAAAAGGGGTTTTCGAGCAACGAAACAAATATTGCGTTGATTCTAAAGTAGATCACTACAAAGGTGGCCCGTGAATTGCATACAAAGTCAAGCGTGAGGAATAACTTTGGGGACAGGGGTGTAATGGAGAGTCAGGTTTCGATCATGTGGAACTGTGGGTTATGGGCCAACCATGCGGGTTAAAAATAGAAAGAGCGGTGGCATCTTGCACGGTTATGATAGCAAGGCGCGTCAGAGAATAACATGTCAGTTATGTCGGAAACAACATCGGTACCAAGGGCGAGGGACGAAGAGGACCATTTTCCTGCTCGTTGGAACAAGATGGACCAATAGGCAAGGTTCTCGTCCATCGGTTTTACCATAATGTTATCAACTATAGTGACATGGCCTTACTGACAGAGTTGTAAAACCAAGGTGTTTACCTAAGCAGGGAAATATTACTGCTTATATCATATAGATCACAAGAAAGGTTAAATAAATCAACGGGAAAGGAAAATGTTGTTAAACACAAGTATTAGGAGTATATCTTTCACAAGAACAAGCAGATCATGATATACATGATAGGGCTCCAAGTATGTAACCATTTAGACCAAGAGGCAAGGAGAATCAAGATGTTTACCCATACAACTGTGTTTGGATAGTTGATAAAGAAAATTTGTCAATTGTACTTCAAATGTTCTTATTGAAAATCGAAGTACCACAAACATGCATCGAGATAGCATTGACATGGTCTTCAAGCGAAGGTCAGACTTTGGATACACAAAGGATCCTGTCGGAATTGCTTGAACAGCTCGTACAATTTCTTCATGGCAAAGATGAGGATGTGGCCGATGGGGTCAGCAACAACTCATCGTGATTTCCATAAACATGGATTTCCATGATCAAGTGAACAAGTTGAAAATATTGGACATACCGAATTATATAATGAAGTATGTTCGAGGAGAACATCCACGAGTAAACATTGATCAAAACGTGCACCTAAAAAGATGGACTAAGTACCACGATCGATGTTAGAATGGTGATGGCGAGAAGTATCACTTGTACCAAGAATTCTTAAGAGATGATGAAATACTCACAACATTCTTGACATAAAAGATGGTAATATTGCAGGGTAGAACATATCATAAGCTAGATAGTAAGGAACTCAAGGTACAACACAAAACATGACCAAGTATGTATTGGAAGAAAGGTAAGGATGTTGTCGATGGTAACCCAATTTACCAAGGAATGAGGATGGCACTTATCATCAAGAATTCCATGGATATCCTGGAAGATGATGATCATGAAAAAAATTGTCGAGAGGCTCCAAGAAGAAGCAACTAGACAACGACTACAACAAGAAAAAGGACTGATGCAGCGAAAGATTATTGGAACCACGGACACGACGCCAACTCGGAATCAAGCTTGTTGTTCGAGGTGAAATGATAAGATAAGGAAGATCGACAGAAGATTAGCTCATTGTCGAAAGTTGTGCTCCAGGAATAAGGACTAGGTAGCATAGTTAAATCAGCACGACAATGATACATCCGAGCAGGCTAGGAATGACGGATCGAGTACAAACTCGTAAGTAAAGAAGATTAATAAGAGTTGTTAAGTCATGGTGCGGTCTTGTTTCAGTTATCGGTATCCTTGAGTGTCAAACAACTCAAAACCCGAGGAAAATTAGAGTCGGTGAAAATGTAATACATAACGAAGAACTCATAAGAAGCTATGCAGTTTCGTGATAATCTCGAGATACCACGGGGTAATACTCGACGATAGATCAAAATAGAGGTTGGGCAGGGGTAATGCTATGTAGAAAACAAGTGCTTAAACTTGCACGAGAAATGGTATTTAAAGGAGAACATGGTCGGAACCACGATTGCAAAAGGCTAGATCCCAGATATAAGATGAACTTATACCAAGGGCAAAATTAATTTAAGAGAAGCGTTAATGACAAGATCCACATCGTGTCCATGGGCATGAACAGAAAGTTCAAGGTTGACTCCCACTTCTTCAATGTATAACCTTTCATTCACTGCACTATTAAAAATGATTTGAGTGCGAAGATCTTCCTGGTGAATTACCAGAGGAGTATGAACCTTGGAAAACTTTCGAGTTCACACAGATTAAGTAAGGCATGAGCTCAACCCATCGGAGCATCTTAGAAACATATACCACAAACTTCAGGAGTAAATTATACCAGCTCGAAAGCAAACATTGGCTGAGAAAGCAGCGGATACACTTTACCAAAGGTATTTATGTTGTAATGCCCAGGATGGGACTATATCTCCTACGTGTCGAGGCACGACTTAAAGATATAAGCGCATTCTGGAATGATCGCAAGTTTGGTACCTTTGCACAACTCATGTGAAAATGGGGATGGAAAACTGAAAAGATAGTTGGCTTACACTCGCCACGTCACACAATTCATTACATGTTTCAAGCATCATTCAAATAAACATCGCAGCCCATCTAAGGGTAAAATCCAAATATCAAGATACCAAACATAACATTAATCCACAGGTCTAGATCGAATCCTAGTAGAAGCTCTACTGATCAACTGGATAGTTCACGTAGTAACGGCTACGCTCCTCGTCGTACTCCCAGTCTAGCTCAGTGCCATCACCAGTGTAGCTCACCATCGTACCTGCATCTGGTGTGTTGAAGTAACTGTGAGCCACAGAGGACTCAGCAATCCCGTTCCCGGGTAACATGACTATTTAAGCCTTGGGTGTGGAACCAGGCTGAAGAAAGAATAAGTGTCTGCAGCAGCAACTAGCACTAGCTTACGCAAAAGAGAGCGAGAAGAGAAGGTGCCTCGGTCGAGAGATGATCACTAAGTGATCCTAAACTAATCAGGTCAAACATAACCCCACCGTGTTCATCTCCCGAAAACCCCTTTCGGAAAATGACAGTCACGGTACTCACGCTAGTAGTGTATTGGAACATGGTGTCAAGTTTTCTACAACCGGATATTAACAAGCTCCCATCTGCCACATAACCGCGGGCACGACTTTCGAAAGTTCAAACCCTGCAGGGGTGTTCCAACTTGGCCCATGACAAGCCCACGATCCGCGGAGTCGCAACTCCAAGGTGGGAAGACCCGAGTATTCTCGGAATCCCGTGCTCAAGATACTCCGAATTAAGGTAAGGCTAATCCAGCAAATCATCCCAGCGTGCCGACACCCTGATAGTAGCCGCGCGTATCTCGTCTCAGGCCACGACCGGATGGGCAATCCCACAGGTTTTTACCAGCCCTCGAGTTTCCTTGAGGTGGCCCCGCGTAACCCCCAGTTTGGACCAACACTCATGTGGAGCACTGGCCCGGGTTGTTGATTAAGAAAGAGGGTTAATTACTCCCTATGCAAGTTTTATTAGTTATTAGGCGAATAGTACCAATGTTGGGACTTGCTGGAAAAGACTTAGCACTTAGCGGTTTATCGAGGGGGTCCCATAACCCCAACCGTGTGAGGAACGCATAATCAAGGAACATAACACCGGTTTATACGGTTCCTAGCGGCATGAGTGGAACAAAACACCAAGCAAAAGGCTTAGCCTTCCACCCATTGCCAATATATAGATGATTTCATTTAATAATTAATATAGTGTGATATAATCCAACAAACTTCAACATGAAGCAAGCATCTTCAACTTTACCTGCAACTAGCAATGCTATAAGAGGGGCTGAGCGAAGCCTACGTATAGCCAATCAATGGTTTGTATAGGTAGGGTGGTTAAACAGGTTCATGGTTACAAGTAGGAGGCTGACAGGAAAAACATGGGCATCGAGGCAGAACTATAGATCGAGACTTCTAGCAATAGGCAAAGATAGTAATGTTATCGGGGTTCGGTCATCTTGCCTGAAGAGTTGTCGATGGGATCGTAAGAAAGCTCCTCGTTCTCAACCTCGGTAGTACCCTCGTTCTCGTACTCGTACTCAGCTTCCGGCTCTACTCAACACAAACACACAAGGCACGAAATCAACAAGATGCAATGCGCACACAAAATATGATGGATACATGACTGGTGCACTACAGGAGCACAAGGAGCACGACAATATGCGATCAAGCAAAATGCTTCAAAACATGATAACAATAGGATATTATGAATCTACATGAAAAATCACACAAGTTTCATATAGGACTTGCTCCAATCGGAGCTACGGGCTAAAAGTTACACACAAAACAATAAACATGCGAAAGCTGAAAATTACAGCCACATCGCAACTTCGGAGTAAGAAATAATTAAGCTACAGCACTCAAACATCATGGCAAAGAGCATGGACATAAACTAGACATATCCTACAGCAAATAAGTCCATTGGAGAACCCCCAAAGGAGCCACGGATCAATAGCAACAAGCTATGACATATTGAACTTGACAACAAAATCCTGAGAGCAGTATTTTATTGCAACTTGGGAGCAAAAGTTAGATATGCTACAGCCACTCAAATAAGCATGTGAGAGCCTGAATGGATAGCCAACAATATATACTACAAGGAATCATCAAGAGTCAGCCCAAAACTATCATGGATTGGCCTAGAACAACAAGCAAACATGGCATCTGGAAATTACAGATTCCAGACTTAGTGAAATTTCACTAAGTGTTAAACAGCAGTTTCATCATGGCATCTTTGAGAGCAAGTTTAGGTCACCTCAAAACTAAACATGACAAGTGGTAAGCACCACAGCAAAGTACACTAGATGGTGAATCTAAAACACCTAAGCATGCATCATGGGGACAATCACAATGATAGCAATGAGCTCCTCAAAATGACATCTCATAACAAGTTTAACAACATAACAGCCACATAGCACTTTGCAACGGAGATAAACATGGCAAGATTAATTCTATCATGCAAGCCTAAGCAATCAACATGTAGAGCATGACAAGACGAACACGTGGACATCTCATTTGCATCATTTGGATAAACATGCAAAAAGTTATCACATTGCAAAGATGGCATGAAAACAACACTAACAGCAGTTTATAATAAGATGCACTCTTGCACCAGATTTTTAAGCATCTAGATGATCTTAAACATGCATGGCATAATGGAATGAAATGTAGTACAAGTCTCCACGAACAATTTGACATATCATTCACTCAAATCGGACCATCACACAAAAAGTTATCATCATTTGAAAATAGCATCAGACACTAAAAACTGAGGACTTAGAGGAATTTCCAACAACCTCAGTCAAAACAGATCTGGTCAAAGAGCTCCAGGGTCAAAGCGGGCGCGGTCAAATGGGCCCTGGCGGATCGGATCGGGCCGCGCGCGAAGCGGATCGGGCGCGCGGAGCGGGTCAACTAACGGCGTGGACCGGGCCGGATCCGCCCAGCGGTCAACCGAAGTTAACGGGCCAGGGAATCGGCGCTAACGGGCCGATCCAGCGGGACCCGAGATCGGATCGGGCGAGGCACCCTCGATCCGGTAGGAGGCGGCGCTGGAGTCCTCGGGGTGACGAGGGGATCTCCCGATCCCCGACGGCGGCCGGCCTCGACGCGACTAGGGGCCGGCGACCCTGGCCGGAGGGCGGAGGGAGGCGGCGGATCGGAGAGGTGGCGGGGCGCGGCGGCGGTAGTAGCCGGCAGGAGCCAGGCGGCGGTGAGGGCCCTTCCGGCCGGGGCGCGCCGGCGGGGAAGAGCCCGGCCGGCGGCGCGCGAGCTGGCCGGTGAGGTGGAGCGGCGGGGCCGGCACGGGTGGAGGAGATGACGGCAGTGAGCTCCTCCGGCGAGGGGAGCTCCGGCGAGGGCGACGGGGAAGAACTTCGGCGAGGTATTCCGGTGAGCTCCGGCGGCTGGAGGAAGAAGAAGGTTGGAGGCAGGAGAAGAAGAGGCTAGGGTTTTCTATTAGGGCAAAATTTGGGGGAGGTTGGACAAATATATAGGCACAAGGAGCTAGGGTTGTCCAAATGAGGTGTGGTTTTCGGCCACGCGATCAGAATTGGATGGCCTAGATGAAGGGAGGGGTTTGGGTTGGTTTGGTGGGCTGTTAGAGGGGTGTCTTGGGCCTCAAAGGGGAGGTACTTCCGGCCCACGAGAATAACTGTTGGGGTAGCAAACGAACTCCAAACGCGACGAGATTTGACAGGCGGGTTACACACACCAAAACAACAACACACGACAAGTCTCGCGCCGAACCGGTAACGTTACACGGCCAAACACCAAAGTAGGCCTCGGTGTTGCCACGGACACGTGAAGGAGCTCCGGAACGCGAAACGGACAACGGGAAGGAACGCGTGGGACCGGATGCAAACAACAACACAAATGCAATGCGATGCACATGACTACATGATATGGATGAATGCCACACACGCACACAACAAAACGATGAAAACCCGAAAGACGAAGAACCCGGAATGGAACTGATGAAGCCAGAGATATATTATATATTGCCCAAAAGGGAAAGTATTACATCCGGGGCATTACAAACTCTCCTCCACTACAAAAAGATCTCGTCCCGAGATCTAGGACTGGAAAAAGGAAGGGTACTCGAAACGAAGATGATCTTCTCGTTCCCACGTAGCTTCTCAGTCGGTGTTATGTGACCACTTGACTTTTAAGAATTTGATGGACTTATTGCGGGTCTTGCGCTCGGTTTCTTCGAGAATAGCAACTGGGTGCTCTCGGTAAGACAAATCTTGTTGAAGATCAATCTCTTCAAACGGAATAATGCGTTCAGGAGTCTTGAAGCACTTGTGGAGTTGAGATACATGAAACACATCATGAACATTGGCGAAGTTGGAAGGGAGCTCAAGTTGATAGGCTAGGTCGCCTCTTTTGCCAAGGATCTTGAAAGGCCCGACATATCTAGGAGCAAGCTTTCCTTTGATACCGAATCTTTGGGTTCCTTTCATCGGAGAAACACGGAGATATACATGATCCCCAATGTTGAAAGCCAAATCACGATGCTTGCCGTCATAGTTGCTCTTCTGACGCGACTGAGCGGCCTTGAGATTCTCACGTATGACTTTGCACATTTCTTCGGCTTCTGAGATCAAGTCACTGCCAAGAAGTTGACGTTCACCAGTCTCGGACCAGTTGAGAGGTGTACGGCACTTTCTGCCATAGAGGATTTCAAACGGAGCTTTCCCGGCACTTGCTTGGAAGTTGTTGTTGTAAGAGAACTCAGCAAATGGAAGGCAATCTTCCCATTTCATGCCAAAAGATATGACACAGGCTCTGAGCATGTCTTCTAGAATCTGATTCACTCGCTCGACTTGACCACTAGTCTGAGGGTGAAAAGCAGTGCTGAACCTGATCTTAGTGCCCATGGCAAACTGAAAGGAGTCCCAGAACTTTGAAGTGAACAAACTTCCACGGTCTGAGGAGATAACTTGAGGGATGCCATGTAAGGACACAATTCTGGAAGTGTACAACTCTGCCAATTGAGCTGCATTGGTTGATTCTTTGACTGGAAGGAAGTGAGCAACTTTGGTAAGCTTGTCAATCACCACGAAGATAGAATCATTTCCTCTCTTGGACTTAGGAAAGCCAGTGACGAAATCCATTTCAATGTGGTCGAATTTCCACTCGGGAATAGGAAGAGGTTGGAGAAGACAGGCTGGACGTTTATGCTCTGCTTTCACTCTTCTGCAGACATCACATTCACTCACGAATTGGGCAATCTCCCTTTTCATGCGTGTCCACCAGTAAGATTGCTTGAGGTCTTGGTACATCTTGGAACTGCCAGGATGAATCGAAAGGAGGGAATCATGTGCTTCTTCCATTATGAGCTTCCTGGGATCACCTTTTGGAACAACAAGTTTGTCCTCAAAGAACAAGGTATCTCTCTCATCAACGCGATAGCACTTATATTTAGGAGTACCCTTTGCAATACCATGTTTCACCTTCTGCACCATAGCATCACTGAGTTGGGCCTCACGGACCTGATCTTCCAAGGTAGGAGCAACTTGAAGATTTGCAAGAAAACCCTGCGGAACAACTTGGAGGTTGAGCTTCCTGAATGCTTCACAAAGCTCAGGCTGGAACGGCTTGATAAGAAGGCTGTTGCAATATGCCTTTCTGCTCAAAGCATCTACAATCACATTCGCCTTGCCAGGAGTGTATTCGATGCTGGGATCATACTCTTGGATCATTTCGACCCAACGAGTCTGGCGGAGGTTCAGATTCGGCTGTGTGAAGATGTACTTCAAGCTCTTGTGATCGGTGAAGATGTCGACTTTTCTGCCCAGCAGCAGGTGTCTCCACGTAATCAAAGCATGTACCACAACTTCTAGTTCAAGATCATGTGTGGGGTAGTTCTTCTCACTTGGCTTCAGCTAACGAGAAGTGTATGCCACAATTCTCTTGTCCTGCATAAGCACACCACCAAGACCTTGAAGAGAAGCATCACAGAATACTTCGTAGGGCTTGGATTCATCTGGAGGAGTTAGAACTGGAGCAGAGACGAGCTTTTCTTTGAGAGTTTTGAATGCCACTTCACAATCTGGAGACCAGTTGTACTTGACATTCTTCTGCAGCAAGTTGGAAAGAGGCTTGGCAATCTTGGAGAAGTTCTCAACGAACCTTCTGCAATAGCTGGCAAGACCAAGAAAGCTTCGGAGTTGCTTGATGTTCTGAGGAGCTTCCCAGTTGACAATTGCTTCAACTTTCTCGGGGTTTACCGCAATACCATCAGCAGAGATGATATGGCCCAGATATAAGACCTTATCGAGCCAAAATTCGCACTTGGAGAACTTGGCATAGAACTTATGTTCACGGAGTCTGTCGAGAACGAGACGGAGGTGCTTTTCGTGATCTTCTTCATTCTTGGAAAATACCAAAATGTCATCCAGATACACAAGCACAAACTCGCCGGTGTAGGGGTTGAAAATGTAGTGCATCATTCTCGAGAAGGTAGGAGGAGCATTGGCGAGACCAAAGGACATGACTGTATACTCATATGAGTCGTAGCTCGTTCTGAAGGCAGTCTTGGGGATGTCTTCCTCGCGAATGCGAATTTGGTGATAGCCCATTCGGAGATCGAGCTTAGAGAACACTTTAGCTCCTTTGAGTTGTTCGAACAGTTCGTTGATGTTGGGGAGCGGATACTTGTTCTTTATTGTCTTCTTGTTCAATGGCCGGTAATCAACGCAGAGACGCTCCGTGCCATCCTTCTTCTTGACAAATAAGACACCACATCCCCAAGGAGACGTACTAGGCCTGATCAGACCCAAACGTTCCTGTTCATCAAGCTGCTTCTTCAACTCCTTCAATTCTCCAGGAGAGAGCTTGTACGGACGCCGGCATGCTGGCTCAGTACCCGGCTCGAGTTCAATGACGAATTCCACTTGCCGATGAGGAGGCATGCCTGGAAGTTCTTCAGGAAAGACGTCTTCGTATTCGTTAACCACCGGAATTTGAGATATGGCATTCATTTCGCCCTTGTCATTGAGAGAGAAAAGCCTGATATTGTTATCCCTAGAGGCGAAGATAATCACATCATCATCTGAATGAGTAATCTTGACTTCCTTCTGTGCACAATCAATTTGAGCATCATGCTGAGAAAGCCAGTCCATTCCGAGGATAAGGTCGATGTCAGAATTGCCAAGAACCACCGGTTTAGCCAGAAAGCGATAATCACCCATGCGAATAGATACATCCGGAGCAAATATCTTTGAATGCATTAGTTTGCCTGGAGAAACAACTGACAATTCCCTTGGCAAACTTTTGGTGACAATGTTGTGCTTGGATGCAAATGGATATGACATGAAAGAGCATGAAGCACCCGAATCAAACAACACTTTAGCAGGAAAAGAGTTAACTGAAAGTTTACCCAAAATCACATCAGAAGAATTCTCCGCTTGCGCTGCATTCATCAGATTGACCCTTGCAGACTTTGAAATATGCTTGACAATAGCTGTACTGACAGGTGGAGGAAGTGGAAGGCGCTTCGGGTTGGGGCACTTGTTAGCATAGTGACCTTTCTGAGTGCACTTGTTGCATACCACTTCTGATAGAGGACGGAAATGAGAACCACTTGACTTGGAACCTTGAGACTGAAATTGATTCTTCGACTGGTTGCTCGGGTTGGGTGGGTGGGAGAAACCACGACCACTAGAGTTCTTGTTGTTGTTGGAGTTGTTGTAAGGAGCTCAAATCACTGGAGGAGGAGGAGGAAGCCAAAATTTCTGTTGCTTCGCGACGACTTGAGAAGATGAGGAGGAGTGAACGGCATCTCGAATCCTCTTTTTAGAAGCCTCCATCTTGAGCTGGGTTGCCTCTTGCTTAAGCGCCATGTTATAGAATTTGTCGAACTCATCGGGCTCGAACAAGGTGAGAGCAAGTTGAAGTTCATCCTTGAGACCTCCGCGGAACTCATAGATCTTGCTCTTGGCATCTGGTATGTCTTGCTTAGCATAGCGGGCAAGATTTTGGAACTTGACATTATACTGGTAGACAGTCATAGAGCCTTGCTTCAGGTTGCGGAATTGCTCACGCATACCCTCGATGACACTTGTTGGAATGTGGTGAGAGCGAAAGTCCTTGCAGAAATCATCCCAAGAGATCACACGCCCTTCTCTGGAGTCTTTGTACTGCTGCCACGAGTCAGCTTCTTGGTTTTTGAGTTGGAAGGCTGCAAATTTCACATAGTCCTCTTCCCTTACGTTACTGCACTCAAAATGCTTCTTGATATCGGTTATCCAATCTTCAGCATCAAGAGGGTCGACATAGTAACTGAAAGCTTTTGGTTGATTGGCCAAGAACTGGTTTAGAGTAGCATGGTGCTATTGGTTGAAGAAATTGCCTTGGTTCCCTGGAGCACCCTGATTAGCTTGATTAGCTTGCATCTGCTGCATCATCTGCATCAACATCTGGTGTTCTGATTTGTAGTCTGCATAATCGCTCTCCAAGCCTCAGACGGAGGAGGAGGGGAAGGAGGACGATCTGGAACCTCTTCACCCTCTGGGTTAGCGTTGGGAACTCGTTTCGGAGCCATCCTGAAAGAGATGACCACGAATCAGCAATTGATTGAAAGAAGGTATAAGCTGAAACAACGGATTGAAATGCAACATAGTCTTCACAAGAATCATTCGAACAAGAGGAACGAATGAAATTCTCAGCTTAATGATAACAACAATCTTCACGAGAAGCCACATAGGGGACAAAAGGTAAATAAGAAAATCACAAGGTACAGATGGAAACAAACACAAGATAGGAGCTTCGTTCTAACATCTTTGTGTTGAAAGCTTATGAACGCGTTACAAAAGGGTTTTGCAATCCCCGGATCAGCATAGCCAAGGACCCTTTAAGATGCAACTCCCGATCGGAACATCGGTCATAAAACCACTTCACTCAATGTAGAACCCCGAACTCGCTAACCTACATTCGTTGGAAGAATTCCTACGAGCTACTAGATGAACCCACCTATTAATTTCCGAAAGTTTCCATACAGGGGAAGCACCGCGCAATCAACTCTAAACCTACATCCAGCTGTATCCATCCTTCAACACATAACCAGTCTTTCTCGGAAACCGTCTACCTCGGACCTTTGAAAAGCATCCACTATACCAAGCTATGGCAATACTCCCGAACTACCTCCCCAGTACTGGGTGATGTCGGGGTTATCTTGCCACTAACCGTATAGGAGAGATTTTCGATGGCGGCCGTCTTAAGTATTTAGTACTGCCGCGATATGCTTATGACGACAATACCCCGAAGCTCAACTCCCCGGGACACTGCCACAACCCCTAATGTCAGGAGGCATCGAGAACAATATTCTCATCACAAGAACATCGAAACAATCCCACAATACTCGCGAGATTCCTAAAAAAATTTGGTGCAATTTTTGAAAGTAGAAGAGGCAAGATTAGTCGTCATGAGTCCTCACCAGAGAGAAAGGGGATGAGAAGCAAAGAAATCCTACTCTCCGATATAAATATAGGACTCAAAATATTTTTAGTGTGTGCCTAGACTCGACCGTCAACGATTCGATCAATCGGTGGGGGCTTCTAGGTCGGAGAAGGCTCTGAATACCAACTTGTAATGCCCAGGATGGGACTATATCTCCTACGTGTCGAGGCACGACTTAAAGATATAATCCCATTCTGGAATGATCGCAAGTTTGGTACCTTTGCAGTGCAAATGTAAAAATGGGGATGGAAAACTGAAAAGATAGTTGGCTTACACTCGCCACGTCACACAATTCATTACATGTTTCAAGCATCATTCAAATAAACATCGCAGCCCATCTAAGGGTAAAATCCAAATATCAAGATACCAAACATAACATTAATCCACGGGTCTAGATCGAATCCTAGTAGAAGCTCTACTGATCAACCGGATAGTTCACGTTGTAACGGCTACGCTCCTCGTCGTACTCCCAGTCTAGCTCAGTGCCATCACCAGTGTAGCTCACCATCGTACCTGCATCTGGTGTGTTGAAGTAACTGTGAGCCACAGAGGACTCAGCAATCCCGTTCCCGGGTAACATGACTATTTAAGCCTTGGGTGTGGAACAAGGCTGAAGAAAGAATAAGTGTCTGCAGCAGCAACTAGCACTAGCTTACGCAAAAGAGAGCGAGAAGAGAAGGTGCCTCGGTCGAGAGATGATCACTAAGTGATCCTAAACTAATCAGGTCAAACATAACCCCACCGTGTTCATCTCCCGAAAACCCCTTTCGGAAAATGACAGTCACGGTACTCACGCTGGTAGTGTATTGGAACATGGTGTCAAGTTTTCTACAACCGGATATTAACAAGCTCCCATCTGCCACATAACCGCGGGCACGGCTTTCGAAAGTTCAAACCCTGCAGGGGTGTTCCAACTTGGCCCATGACAAGCCCACGATCCGCGGAGTCGCAACTCCAAGGTGGGAAGACCCGAGTATTCTCGGAATCCCGTCCTCAAGATACTCCGAACTAAGGTAAGGCTAATCCAACAAATCCTCCCGGCGTGCCGACACCCTGATAGTAGCCGCGCGTATCTCGTCTCAGGCCACGACCGGATGGGCGATCCCACAGGTTTTTACCAGCCCTCGAGTTTCCTTGAGGTGGCCCCGCGTAACCCCCAGTTTGGACCAACACTCATGTGGAGCACTGGCCCGGGTTGTTGATTAAGAAAGAGGGTTAATTACTCCCTATGCAAGTTTTATTAGTTATTAGGCGAATAGTACCAATGTTGGGACTTGCTGGAAAAGACTTAGCACTTAGCGGTTTATCGAGGGGGTCCCATAACCCCAACCGTGTGAGGAACGCATAATCAAGGAACATAACACCGGTTTATACGGTTCCTAGCGGCATGAGTGGAACAAAACACCAAGCCAAAGGCTTAGCCTTCCACCCATTGCCAATATATAGATGATTTTATTTAATAATTAATATAGTGTGATATAACCCAACAAACTTCAACATGAAGCAAGCATCTTCAACTTCACCTGCAACTAGCAATGCTATAAGAGGGGCTGAGCGAAGCCTACGTATGGCCAATCAATGGTTTGCATAGGTAGGGTGGTTAAACAGGTTCATGGTTACAAGTAGGAGGCTGACAGGAAAAACATGGGCATTGAGTCAAAACTATAGATCGAGACTTCAAGCAATAGGCAAAGATAGTAATGTTATCAGGGTTCGGTCATCTTGCCTGAAGAGTTGTCGATGGGATCGTAAGAAAGCTCCTCGTTCTCAACCTTGGTAGTACCCTCGTTCTCGTACTCGTACTCAGCTTCCGGCTCTACTCAACACAAACACACAAGGCACGAAATCAACAAGATGCAATGCGCACACAAAATATGATGGATACATGACTGGTGCACTACAGGAGCACAAGGAGCATGACAATATGCGATCAAGCAAAATGCTTCAAAACATGATAACAATAGGATATTATGAATCTACATGAAAAATCACACAAGTTTCATATAGGACTTGCTCCAATCGGAGCTACGGGCTAAAAGTTACACACAAAACAATAAACATGCGAAAGCTGAAAATTACAGCCACATCGCAACTTCGGAGTAAGAAATAATTAAGCTACAGCACTCAAACATCATGGCAAAGAGCATGGACATAAACTAGACATATCCTACAGCAAATAAGTTCACTGGAGAACCCCCAAAGGAGCCACGGATCAATAGCAACAAGCTATGACATATTGAACTTGACAACAAAATCCTGAGAGCAGTATTTTATTGCAACTTGGGAGCAAAAGTTAGATATGCTACAGCCACTCAAATAAGCATGTGAGAGCCTGAATGGATAGCCAACAATATATACTACAAGGAATCATCAAGAGTCACCCCAAAACTATCATGGATTGGCCTAGAACAACAAGCAAACATGGCATCTGGAAATTACAGATTCCAGACTTAGTGAAATTTCACTAAGTGTTAAACAGCAGTTTCATCATGGCATCTTTGAGAGCAAGTTTAGGTCACCTCAAAACTAAACATGACAAGTGGTAAGCACCACAGCAAAGTACACTAGATGGTGAATCTAAAACACCTAAGCATGCATCATGGGGACAATCACAATGATAGCAATGAGCTCCTCAAAATGACATCTCATAACAAGTTTAACAACATAACAACCACATAGCACTTTGCAACGGAGATAAACATGGCAAGATTAATTCTATCATGCAAGCCTAAGCAATCAACATGTAGAGCATGACAAGACGAACACGTGGACATCTCATTTGCATCATTTGGATAAACATGCAAAAAGTTATCACATTGCAAAGATGGCATGAAAACAACACTAACAGCAGTTTATAACAAGATGCACTCTTGCAACAGATTTTTAAGCATCTAGATGATCTCAAACATGCATGGCATAATGGAATGAAATGTAGTACAAGTCTCCACGAACAACTTGACATATCATTCACTCAAATCGGACCATCACACAAAAAGTTATCATCATTTGAAAATAGCATCAGACACTAAAAACTGAGGACTTAGAGGAATTTCCAACAACCTTAGTCAAAACAGATCTGGTCAAAGGGCTCCAGGGTCAAAGAGGGCGCGGTCAAACGGGCCCTGGCGGATCGGATCGGGCCACGCGCGAAGCGGATCGGGCGCGCGGAGCGGGTCAACTGACGGCGCGGACTGGGCCGGATCCGCCCATCGGTCAACCGAAGTTAACGGGCCAGGGAATCGGCGCTAACGGGCCGATCCAGCGGGACCCCAGATCGGATCGGGCGAGGCACCTTCGATCCGGTAGGAGGCGGCGCTGGAGTCCTCGGGGTGACGAGGGGATCTCCCGATCCCCGACGGCGGCCGGCCTCGACGCGACCAGGGGCCGGCGACCCTAGCCGGAGGGCGAAGGGAGGCGGCGGATCGGAGAGGTGGCGGGGCGCGGCGGCCCGGCCGGGGCGGCGGCGGGGCCCGGCCGGCGCGGCGCGGCGGCGGTAGTAGCCGGCAGGAGCCAGGTGGCGGTGAGGGCCCTGCCGGCCGGGGCGCGGCGGCGGGGAAGAGCCCGGCCGGCGGCGCGCGAGCTGGCCGGTGAGGTGGAGCGGCGGGGCCGGCGCGGGTGGAGGAGATGGCGGCGGTGAGCTCCTCCGGCGAGGGGAGCTCCGGCGAGGGCGGCGGGGAAGAACTCCGGCGAGGTATTCCGGCGAGCTCCGGCGGCTGGAGGAAGAAGAAGGTTGGAGGTAGGAGAAGAAGAGGCTAGGGTTTTCTATTAGGGCAAAATTTGGGGGAGGTTGGACAAATATATAGGCACAAGGAGCTAGGGTTGTCCAAATGAGGTGTGGTTTTTGGCCACGCGATCAGAATTGGATGGCCTAGATGAAGGGAGGGGTTTGGGTTGGTTTGGTGGGCTGTTGGAGGGGTGTATTGGGCCTCAAAGTGGAGGTACTTTCGGCCCACAAGAATAACTGTTGGGGTAGCAAACGAACTCCAAACGCGACGAGATTTGACAGGCGGGTTACACACACCAAAACAACAACACACGACAAGTCTCGCGCCGAACCGGTAACGTTACACGGCCAAACACCAAAGTAGGCCTCGGTGTTGCCACAGACACGTGAAGGAGCTCCGGAACGCGAAACGGACAACGGGAAGGAACGCGTGGGACCGGATGCAAACAACAACACAAATGCAATGCGATGCACATGACTACATGATATGGATGAATGCCACACACGCACACAACAAAACGACGAAAACCCGAAAGACGAAGAACCCGGAATGGAACTGATGAAGCCAGAGTTATATTATATATTGCCCAAAAGGGAAAGTATTACATCCGGGGCATTACATATGTATCCGAGGAAAGGCTCATGAAGTTATAGAATATGAAGGACAATGTCGGATAAAAATTCAACAAAGGATCAGACAGTCCATAAAGGAGCTGATGTGAGCATCGGCACACAACCAGAGGAAGAAACGATGCAAAGGCATTGGATCATAGAAACAATTGACTAATTCAAAGCTCAAATGTGAAGGATTTATGATTTCAGATTCAAGGGATCAGAAGCAAATGCTCTGATTAAGTATGGATAAGTTGAGTATGCTTAGGGGTGCAACCGGTGGCAATTTGATTGATCGAGATCCAGCTCAAGTTTAAAATGATGTCTGAGTTAGAAGGACGAATTCTAGGATCTTATTGAGGATTGCGAGCATTCGCAAAATATTGAATCCAGGGACTCAAAATGATAGTGACAAAGGATGTCAACATAGATTGCTAGAAATATGGAATTAACCATAGTGTCGGAAGGCAAAGAATTCAGGAGCATTAGGCTGCTGAGGATTTCCATAAAACTAAATAGTATTTCAAAGAATTTTGTGAAACACATCAACAACTAAGGATGAACGAATCCTCGACAAGTGTGAGGAACTATTCATAGGAGTATTCATGCGGCAAAGACCTATGAAGCAATGTTACAAGGGATTCTTAGAAAGTCGGAGAATAATTCGATGCATCTTGTAATAACAAGAGTTGCTGGGAATGGAAGTAAGATCGACAGATGTATGTATTCATCCATAGGGATATATCGGTGGTACGAGATTGCAAAAGAGACGGGCACAGAATCTCGAACTTCGCAGAGTATCTTCGGAATCTTCTGGTGCAACAAGCGATCATCTGGAGTGATGGGCTTTCCGGGCGAAGTATTTCGAGAACCTAAAGTCAGATTTTAGCAAAATCATCTAACTTGAGTGGAAGATAGACTAGAGTCTTAGAGTATAGGTCGAGGTATAAAATATCCTAATACCACCTAATGGCGACGTGGGACCGTAAGCCACACATCCATGTTAGTAAAACGTTTTCAATGACTAGACCCAACTTCGGCCAAGGAGTTTGGAAGGGGGATTCCTACAGGCAGTCGGCTCTGGTACCAACTTGTGGGGACCCCGACTTAAGAGTCGAGATCACCGAATGCACGTGTACAGTGATCCCAGAGATCAATGCTCACTGAACACACATAAGCTGAATAACAAGAGTCTTACATCCATACATACCGTCTTACACAAATTATGACCATTATGGCCAAGTCATACATAGGTAAAGCCTCAAGGGCTGAATAGCAAATAAACTCAATAGCGGAAGTCTTCGTAGATAAGTAGAACCCATGCCATCTGCCTTAACCCTACATGCATTCTGACTGGGAAAGCGTCCTAGTTCGCATGTTCGTCTCCATAGAATTCTTCTTCAAATTCCTGCTCTTCCATGCCTGGCCAATTAAATAACCAGTGGCAAGCCAATGAGTACTTTGAATGTACTCGCAAGCAATCCATGATTTGGTTCAAGGTAACAATGCAATATACAACAACGAGCAACCTAGCTTCAAGCTAGATTTAATATTCTACCATCATGTAACATGCATCAATAAATTTGGGTAACCTCGAAGACAGGTTACAGATATCAACATGAATAGAGATCAACTCAACGAGTCAAGTCACCACCTTGACTCAACACACACGCATACTTTCACCGAGATTGTAAAATTCTGGACATAGTTTAAGTAGCACCACCCAACTGTCCATGACCGTGGACACGGCTATTCGAATAGTTATACACACTGCAGAGGTTGCGCACTTTACCCACAAGATCCGGGAAGCTTTCGTGTCACCCACGATCCCGCAGTACCTCAAGTACTCGGGGGAAGCACCCGGTCATTATCTTTCCCTAGACGACACTAACATAGGGTCCACTCGTTGGTGCACAGCCCTCGAGTACAAACAATAGATCATGGGACTTGCCCTATTTTCAATGTCAAGCGTACACGAAGGGACCAGGTGTGTCCGGTGCCCTGTGAAAACATTCATGGTCGCCTATCCAAGCATGACCCCGTCCCGGGAGTGACCTCTAGTTCTTCCCGTCACTAGTAATGTGGGCACCATGCTAGTATCAGCCTAAGTAATCAATAATGCCCCGTCCCATAAGGGGTAGAGTGGTTGCACATGTTTGGTTGGGACGGTAGTCACACATAAATCTAATCCATCATTTCACCCACACGCAAGATCTTTATTGGCACACCACTTCTTCCTCAAGTGATGACCTAACTCAACATCACCCTCGGGCATTAGGGGCACCCGATGGGTTTTTTTTGAAAAGAATGCAACCACGAAGGTTTCATGGCACACATGCATCTCTAAGCATCACTACTAATCATTTGCATTGCATCTAAGCATATAGCAAGATCATGAGTAAAGCATGCATCATGTGGTGGCTCTCAACTAGGTCACCACCGTCACTCTTATCATCATGCATTCGAAAATAAATGGGTTCCGAGGAACACAAGGGTATCATGGTCAAAGGGCTTCTTGCCTGGATTGGCTTGGTCTTCAAGGTCATGAAATCCTTCCCCTCCTTCTTCTTCAGCAACCTCGTCAAACACGATATCTAATCGTCGCAATAAACAACGGGAAAATAAGACTATAATAAAAACAGAAAAACCAAAGTGCTCAGAAAAATGTCAACCTGTTTTTATCAAATACTAGAGGGAAAACTAAGATGGCAAAAATTCTTAGTTTGAGTTTTGGAGTGACAGAATGGGGTACATAAATTTTTGAACAGAGGTTTTGGTGTTCAAATATGAATTTAAATTTGAACAGAACAGAAAAGGTCCATGGATATGGGGTGAAAGTGACATCATTAAATAGGTTGGATTTTTACAAGTTTTTTGGAACTAGAATTAATTCATTTGGATAAATATTTAATCATGTGGAATTATTTGAAAATCCCACAAAAAAGAAAAATAAAAAGGGTCCTGTGCAATTGGGCCAGATCGGCCACAGTGCAGCAGGCCCAGGGCGAAAGCAGCCCACCGCACGGACGCCAGCGCGCGCGCCTGGTTTTTAAACCTAACGGGCGGGGCCCGGCGTCAGTGAGTGTAGAGAGGGGCGAGGGCGAGGGGAGGCTGACAAGCGGGGCCCGCCTGTCATCCCTAACCCTCCGGTAGAGGGCCGGCGAGCTTACCGGCGACGACTCGGGGCACGGCAGGGCGAGCTTAGGGCAGGGATGGATTCAGCGAGGTGTCGCGGATCTGGTGGAGGTGGTGCGGGTCGTCGGAGGGGCCTGGTTCGCCGGCGGTGAGGTCACGCGGCGGAGGAGCTTCGGTCGATTCCAGCAGCTGGAGAGAGGGAAAAGAGGGGGAAATGAATCAGTGGAATGTGGTGATGCTAGATCGAGCGAGAGGAGGGGCTGGGACGGCCTGTACCGAGCGGACGGCGGCGAGCCGCCGCGGCGGAGCTCGAGCTCGATCTCGAGCTCGGGCCTGTCTGGAGTGGGGTGAGTGGCGCAGGGGGGGATTGAGTGGATGAGGGAGCCGATGGTGAGGAGAGGAGGAGCTCGGGGGGGGGTCCTTTTATAGGCGAACGGTGAGGTGCCATGGACCTGTGCGCCGGCGAGCCTCTGCTTGGTGCCACAGGGCACGGGAGGCGCTGGGGTGGTGTCTGCGGGGTTGCTGGATGAGGTCCAGGGCTAGGGAGAGGAAGAGAGGGAGCGGGGGAAGCTTCCAGAGCCGCGCGGGTGTGAGGCCGAGGACTGAAGCTCGCGGGTGGCCGGCGCGCGTGCGAGGGCATCCACAGGAGGGAGAAGGAGGAGGGGGACAGCGTCGAGGGGTGTTGCGGACGCCGAGGCACATCGAACGGCGCGAGGGGGAAGCACGAGGTGGTCGGGGGCGGCTGATTGGAGGAGGCTACAGTGCGGGCGTGCACTGTAGCGTGCTCTGGAGCGTGCCTATTGCATGCCAGGGCATGCCGTTGGCTGGCTGGGCGCGTCCACCTTGTCTGGGGGGTCAGGCACGGAGTAAACAAACGTGCTGAGGCCTTGGATGCCTTGGATGTCCAATGGAAGAGGAGGGAGGTTGAGAGAAGGTGAAAACTGGGCTGTCCAGCAAGGTAAAATGGGGTTTTCACCCCTCAATTATGGAGCTCTGGTCATGGGAGAGTTACTGGAGGTAGAAGGTGACTAGGTGGTGCTGTGGTAAAAAGTTGAATCAAAGGTTAATAGTAAAAGGGGGCAAAACAGTGGTTTTGGTAAAATGACAGAAGGTGTTTGATGATGTTTTGGGCAAGCTAATGACTTCCAATGGCCATGACACTTAACAGGATTGAATGGCATATGGAAATAGGGTGTTTCACCAAGTTTGGGCTCATTTGAAGAAACTTGCCAATGTAACTTTGGTGAACTCTAGAAATCAACAGAAATGGTTTCACCATGTTTGAGTCAAGCTAATCATCTCCCCTTGATGCACCACTTGGTGTAGTGTCATCATTTGGGGTTGTGATCATGCCCACAAAGTTTGAAGCCCCAAGTAAAAAGTTGGTAATGTAAAGTTGTTCAAATTGGAATTTGAACAAAAATGGTTTTGGGGTACTGATCAAGTTACCCTTCTCCAAAGCTTCTGCCATTTGGTCTAGATGCCTTATTAGACCATTCTAGCATGTGTACCAAGTTTGAGAGCATTTGGACAAGTTTGGCAATGTAAAGTTGCTCAAACTTCAAATATGGATAGAATGGTTTTGAGGGGTTTTGATGATGTTTTCTTGCTTCCCAAGGCATGGGGTTTGGCAAGATCATCAAATATGTCATATATGACATGATAGAATTTCCCTGGAATTTTTAGAGAATATTTCCTTTGTAAAATTTCAAAAGCTTGAAATATCCAGAAAGGGTTTCTGTGGGATTTGTCCAATATTTTGAACATGACCAAGTGTTGAAACTCTTATATATGGACAATATATGTCCTATGAGTCTCCCTGAATTTTGGCAAATATTTTTGAAATAATTAAATAATTTTTCCCTATTAAAGACCATTTCTGGCCTTAAGAAAAAGCTTTTAAATAAAATAGGAAAATAACTTTTTAAATTTTACTTTTGTGGTTTATGGGAGTCCTACATCTACTAGGTTTCAAATATACTTTTTGAAATAATTTTCTCACCCTAAATCAAGCACTTGAAGTGCAAACCTCAATTCAGGGGTTTTTCGAATACTAATTTTTGAAAATACATTTTGGCCAAATTAATTTTATAATAAAATACTATACTGCTATAAACACTTGGTATGATCATTGGGCAGAAGTTTTGGGTAAGGAGATGAAATTTGCAAGAGGGAGTAGTTGACTTTAAAGAGCACTTGAAAAACACAGGGAGAAAAACTTAATTCCAAATAAAAGCCAAATGATGCCAAAAAAAATTGCTGGTCCAAATTCTCATGCTTTATTGATGCAAATGACATGTTACAAAATGCAGGGTGTGACAAACCTACCCCCCTTACAAGAATCTCTTCCCCGAGATTCCTAAACTAAGTCTTAAAAGAGATCAGGATAGTCGGATCTAAGATAGTCTTCACGTTCACAGGTTGCTTCTGTTTCCGTGTGGTTGCTCCACTGGACCTTGAAGTACTTCATGGTGCGGCTTCGCGTCCGTCGCTCTGCTTCATCTAGAATGCGAATGTGCTTCTCGCGGTAGGTCAAATCAGGCTGAAGATCAATAGCTTGGTGATCAACATCCTTGTAGAGATCTGGCTTGTTTGGAACTTGGAGACACCTCCTGAGTTGTGACACGTGGAATACGTTGTGCACATCGGATAGCTCAGGTGGTAGTTCCAACTGGTAAGCCACTTCTCCTCGTCGTGCAGTGATCTCAAAGGGTCCAATGAACCTTGGTGCGAGCTTCCCCTTAACGTGGAAACGCTTGGTTCCCTTTAGAGGAGTTACCCGCAGGTACACATGGTCTCTGACATGGAAACTCATATCCCAGCGGTGAGTGTCAGCATAGCTTTTCTGTCTTGACTTGGCTGCCTTCAAACGCTCTCTGACTAGTTGGACTTGCTCTTCTGCTTCGCGGAGAATATCTGATCCAAAGACTAGCCCTTCTCCAGTCTCTAACAAGTTGAGGGGTGTGCGACATCTGCGTCCGTACAACACCTCAAATGGTGCCATCTGAAGGCTCGACTGATAACTGTTGTTATAGGAGAACTCGACAAAAGGGAGGCAATCTTCCCACTTTGCTCCATATGCCAAAACACAGGCTCGGAGCATGTCTTCGAGAATTTGATTTACTCGTTCTGTCTGACCTCCGGTTTGTGGGTGAAAAGCCGTGCTGAAAGACAACTTGGTTCCCAAGGCTTCTTGGAACTTCTTCCAGAACCTTGAGGTGAAATGAGTTCCTCGATCTGACACAATCTCCTTGGGAACACCATGAAGGCTTACGATTCTGCCGATGTAGAGAGCTACCAGCCGGTTGCCATCATAAGTAGTCTTGACAGGAATGAAATGGGCTACCTTGGTCAAATGGTCGACTATGACCCAGATGGAGTCATGTCCTCTATTCGACCTTGGTAATCTAGTGATGAAGTCCATTCCGACTTTATCCCACTTCCACTCAGGAACCTTGAGTGGTTGGAGCAATCCAGCGGGTCGCTGATATTCAGCCTTGACCCTTTGGCACACATCACACCTTGCAACATAGGTTGCAATCTCTCTTTTCATCCCGTGCCACCAGAATCTTTCCTTCAAGTCTTGATACATCTTGGTTCCTCCGGGGTGGATGGAATACGGAGTGTCGTGGGCTTCTTGCAGGATCAGGTTCTTCAGCTCCATATTGTTTGGTACACAGATGCGGCCTTTGTACCAAACAATCCCGTGCTCGTCCTCGGAGAATCCTGGGGCCTTGCCTAGCTTCATCTTCTTCTTGATGCCTTCAATGCTTGCGTGCCCACCTTGCACCTTCTTGACTTCGTCCATCAGGGTTGGTTTGACTTCCGGATGATCTAGAAATCCAGGGGTGACCAATTCCAGACTGAATCGTTCCAGCTCTTCAAACAGGGCTGGCTGGCTCTTTTGAATTATGGCATTCAAGGAGCAAGCCTTTCTACTTAAGGCATCGGCTACCATGTTAGCCTTCCCGGGGTGATATTGAACACTGAGGTCATAATCTTTGATGAGTTCCAACCATCTTCATTGCCTCATGTTCAATTCCTTCTGGGTGAAAATGTACTTCAGACTTTTGTGGTCTGCGTATATCTCACACTGTTTCCCTAGGAGGTAATGTCGCCATGTCTTCAAGGCATGAACCACTGCTGCTAACTCGAGATCGTGAGTAGCGTAGTTCTCTTCATGAGGTCGTAGCTGCCTTGAGAGGTAAGCTATGACTCGGCCTTCTTGCATCAGAACGCTTCCCAATCCGGTTCGAGAGGCATCACAATATATCACGAACTCCTTGTGAATATCAGGTGTTGCCAGAACTGGGGCGGTGGTCAATCTCTTCTTGAGCTCTTGGAAGCTCTCTTCGCATTTTGGCGTCCATTCGAACTCCTTGTCCTTCTTGAGGAGCCGAGTCATTGGCCGGGCAATGCTAGAGAATCCTTCCACGAATTTGCGGTAATAGCCCGCAAGTCCGAGGAAGCTTCTGACTTCCTTGACGGTCGTTGGAGATTGCCATTGGGTCACAGCTTCGATCTTCACGGGATCAACTGACAATCCTTCTTCGGTCAAGACATGACCTAAGAATCCAACTTTATGCAGCCAAAACTCACACTTGTTGAATTTGGCGTATAGTTGGTGCTCTCGAAGCTTGTCTAGGACCATCCTCAAATGTTGCTCGTGCTCTTCCTCCGTCTTTGAGAAGACAAGAATATCATTGATGAAGACAACAACAAACTTGTCCAAATATTCCATGAAGACTTTATTCATGAGATACATGAAGTAGGCTGGGGCATTGGTTAACCCAACGGACATGACCGTGCACTCGTACAGGCCATATCTGGTCACAAATGTCGTCTTCGGAATATCTTGGGGTCTGATCTTCAGCTGGTAGTACCCAGATCTGAGGTCGATCTTGGAGAACACATTGGCTCCGCTGAGTTGATCAAATCTTGGGAAGTTGATACTTGTTCTTGATTGTGACCTCATTGAGGGAATGATAGTCAATGCATAGGCGGATGGTACCGTCCCTTTTTGCCACAAACAGAATAGGTGATCCCCAAGGGGAGGCACTTGGGCGGATAAATCCCTTCCTCAGCTGCTCTTCCAGTTGCTTCTTCAACTCGGCTAATTCTTCCGTCCCCATTCTATAAGGCTTCTTATAGATGGGTCCTGCCCCGGGCATGAGCTCGATAATGAACTCAATGTCACGGTCAGGGGGCATTCCCGGTAGCTCATCCGGAAAAACATCGGGATACTCGCATACTACCGGTACTTGCTCTAGTCCAACTTCAGACAGACAGTTGACTTGAGCAGTTTGAGCAGAAGAGGAGTTGGAAGCAAACTTAACTTCGACTCCATGGTCATTGGTCACAGTGACAGTCCGATTGGCACAGTCTAATAAGCCTTGGTGCTTACTGAGCTAGTCCATCCCTAAGATCACATCCAAGCCTTGCGATCTTAGGATGATAAGGTCTGCTAGGAAGTCTGCACCGTTAATGATAACACTGACTCCTTTACAGCCTATCTTGGCTCTCATCTCTGTTCCGGGGGTTTGTACCACCATGGGGTTATTCAGGGGTGTAGGGGCCATGCCACTTTTTTATGCAAATCTTTGAGTGACAAATGAATGCGTGGCTCCAAAATCAAACAAGACAGTTGCAGGTGCTGAGTTGACAAGGAACGTACCCAGCACGACGTCCGGGTCTTCCTGGGCTTCTTCAGCAGTGACGTGATTCACAAGCCCCTTCCCATGGTTAGGCGGGTTGCGAGGAGCTGGGTTCCTTGGTGGCATCCCGCGGCCTTGTCCTGGGTTCTGCGCATTGGGGCGCGGGGCATCAGGCTTCTTGTTGGGGCACACCCTTGAGATGTGTCCTGACTGACCACATCCAAAGCAAGTGACTTGGTTTGGATTATTGATCTTGTTGCCACCACTGTTATTGGGGTTGAAAGCTGGCCTTGGGTTGGCATACTACTGAGGCTGATAGTTGGTGTGAGGTGCAGGAGCTCTTGGTTGCTGGTAGGTTGGCTTGACCGGGGCTAACTGCCATGGGCAATGCTTCTGGTTGCTGGAACTCCCTTGCTGACCATCTTATGATTGCGAGTGTCTTCCAGAGCACGCGGCTTGTCTTCAAGCATGAGTGCTTTATTCACCAGGTCAGGGAAGGTTGGGCAGTCGCACACGACAAGCGAGTATTGCAGAGTCTGATTGAGGCCTTCCATGAAGCGCTCCCTTTTTGCAGCATCAGTGCTGACATCTTCAGGAGCATACCTTGACAGAACACTGAACTTCTGCATGTACTCCTTGACAGTGCCACTTCCTTGCTTCAGGGCTCGAAACTCACGCTTTTTGATAGCCATGATTCCGGAAGGAATGTGGGCCTTGCGGAATTCTGCCTTGAAGTTGTCCCAAGTGATGTCCTGTCCAGCATGCATGACCTTGAATCCATCCCACCAAGCTCTAGCAGTCCCCCCGAGGCAGTGGGCAGCATAAGCCACCTTCTCACGGTCTTCGGTGCATCCGACTAGTTCCAGCAAGTCCTCAATGGTGCGAACCTAGTCTTCTGCATCCAGGGGTTCAGCAGTCTCGATGAAAGTTGGCGGTGCATGCTTCTTGAACTCTGCCAACGTGGAACGTCCATTGCCATTCCCCGCTGGTTGGCAGTTGTTGGTGACAGCTTGAGCAATCATCTGAAGGGCTGTGGTGTTGGCTTGGCGTTCCTCTCGCAAAGCTTGGAGAAGTTGAGCCATGTCCATGTTCGGAGGAGGTGGTGGTGGTGGAGCTTGGTCGTTGGTTTGGTCGTGGCCTGCCTCTGATTGGGCAGATGCTCCGGCTTCAGGCTGCTGGGTAGAGGTACCAGTACGAGTTACAACAGGCATCATGTTGGAGCGGTAAAAGGTCTCATGATTGGAAGAGGGAAAGCGATAAAGATGGTGCCTAGAAAGGGGGTGGGTGTGACACTAATCAATCATGCAAGGGCCGAAAGGGCCAAACACATTCATTAAAATCCAAATGGGTGATGTAGTCGTTTACATATTCCCGAAGGGAGAATACGACGTACATCCAAACACAACAAAAGCAAACACTAGATGGCTTCATATGAACCATACAAGGACTCGACTGCGCATAGGGGTTACACGACCTATCCTACCGTAGAGGTCACGAACTGGCATATCCGAGTTGCGAATAATGCCTAAGCGGCGGAATGCTCGGTGGCGTATTCTGGCTCTTCTGGGTCTTCCTCCTTGTCTTCATCTGTCTGGGCCCCCTTGTCACTTGAGGGTGTGGGGGAGTGGAGGAGTTGGATACGGCGGTGTTTTGTCGGTGGTGCAGGGAAAAGCTTGCGATATTCCCTTGCCGTCATACGGCACCGCCGGGGTGGTTCTTCATCCTTGGAAGATACATCTCCTGAGGGCCTTCCGCCTCGGTACGCAATAGCGGACTGTCCGGGAGGCGCACCTTCCTTCTTGATCCTATCTGTCTTCTCTTGTGCTCAACGAAGAAGTGTCTTGGTCTTGTGAGGTTCTTCTCGGAGCTTCATTGATTCCGAGGCCAAATCTTGTGCCAAGCTGTCGGCACATAGGCTGAAGTAGGTCTGGAATCGAAGTGGAAGTCTTTCCTTCAGTGGAGGGGCTTGTGCGCTGCTTTCATCTTCACCTTCCTTCCGGTAAGGCAAGAAGCGGGTTGTCATCTTGGCTGCCATCTCCGGAAGAAGCTCGCGGAGACGGGTCAGTGCCTTGAGTGCAGCAGCCTCGACAGCGAGAGGTAGTGTTGCCATCTGGGGTCCCTCAAAGAACCAACTTGTGGGAGGATCTTTTGCCTTCACGATCACTTCCACATGGTACTCCACCTCAGTGTCGTTAACCCAATGCTCAGGTAGGTGAGGATGGGTGCTCGGTGGAACTGGCACTCCTGGAGGCTATCCTCGAGAAGCAAGGGAAACCCAGTGGTCGGGTGCTCTTCAGGTACAGCGACCATCTACAAAGGTTGAATAGGAGAGGTTAATAAGCCGATGATATCTCGGGTTGGTAAGGTTTAGAAAAGAAGAGAGGTTCAGAAGGTTTTTGAAAAGGGTCTCATCTAACTAACGTCCATGCTAACTAAGGCTTCCTACAGTCAGGATGGCTCTGATACCAGCTCTGTGGGGACCCCGACTTAAGAGTCGAGATCACCGAATGCACGTGTAAAGTGATCCCAGAGATCAATGCTCACTGAACACACAGAAGCTAAATAACAAGAGTCTTACATCCATACATATCGTCTTACACAAATTATGACCATTATGGCCAAGTCATACATAGATAAAGCCTCAAGGGCGGAATAGCAAATAAACTCAATAGCGGAAGTCTTCGTAGATAAGTAGAACCCATACCATCTGCCTTAACCCTACAGGCATTCTGACTGGGAAAGCGTCCTAGTTCGCATGTTCGACTCCATAGTATTCTTCTTCAAAATCCTGCTCTTCCATGCCTGGCCAATTAAATAACCAGTGGCAAGCCAATGAGTACTTTGAATGTACTCGCAAGCAACCCATGATTTGGTTCAAGGTAACAATGCAATATACAACAACGAGCAACCTAGCTTGAAGCTAGATTTAATATTCTACCATCATGTAACATGCATCAATAAATTTGGGTAACCTCGAAGACAGGTTACAGATATCAACATGAATAGAGATCAACTCAAGGAGTCAAGTCACCACCTTGACTCAACACACACGCTTACTTTCACCGAGATTGTAAAATTCTGGACATAGTTTAAGTAGCACCACCCAACTGTCCATGACCGTGGACATGGCTACTCGAATAGTTTTACACTCTGCAGAGGTTGCGCACTTTACCCACAAGATCCGGGAAGCTTTCGTGTCACCCATGATCCCGCAGTACCTCAAGTACTCGGGGGAAGCACCCGGTCATTATCTTTCCCTAGACGACACTAACATAGGGTCCACTCGTTGGTGCACAGCCCTCGAGTACAAACAATAGATCATGGGACTTGCCCTATTTTCAATGTCAAGTGTACATGAAGGGACCAACGGTGTGTCCGGTGCCCAGTGAAAACAGTCATGGTCGCCTATCCAAGCACGACCCCGTCCCGGGAGTGACTTCAAGTCCTTCCCGTCACTATTAATGTGGGCACCATGCTAGTATCAGCCTAAGTAATCAATAATGCCCCGTCCCATAAGGGGTAGAGTGGTTGCACATGTTTGGTTGGGACGGTAGTCACACATAAATCTAATCCATCATTTCACCCACACACAAGATCTTTATTGGCACACCACTTCTTCCTCAAGTGATGACCTAACTCAACATCACCCTCGGGCATTAGGGGCACCCGATGGATTTTTTTTTGAAAAGAATGCAACCACGAAGATTTCATGGCACACATGCATCTCTAAGCATCACTACTAATCATTTGCATTGCATCTAAGCATATAGCAAGATCATGAGTAAAGCATGCATCATGTGGTGGCTCTCAACTAGGTCACCAGCGTCACTCTTATCATCATGCATTCGGAAATAAATGGGTTCCGAGGAACACAAGGGTATCATGGTCAAAGGGCTGCTTGCCTGGATTGGCTTGGTCTTCAAGGTCTTCAAATCCTTCCCCTCCTTCTTCTTCATCAACATCGTCAAACACGGTATCTAATCGTCGCAATAAACAACGGGAAAATAAGACTATAATAAAAACAGAAAAACCAAAGTGCTTAGAAAAATTTCAACCTATTTTTATCAAATACTAGAGGGAATACTAAGATGGCAAAAATTCTTAGTTTGAGTTTTGGAGTGACAGAATGGGGTACATGAATTTTTGAACAGAGGTTTTAGTGTTCAAATATGAATTTAAATTTGAACAGAACAGAAAAGGTCCATGGATATGGGTGAAAGTGACATCATTAAATAGGTTGGATTTTTACAAGTTTTTAGGAACTGGAATTAATTCATTTGGATAAATATTTAATCCTGTGGAATTATTTGAAAATCCCACAGAAAAGAAAATGAAAAAGGGTCATGTGCAAGTAGGCCAGATAGGCCACAGTGCAGCAGGCCTAGGGCGAAAACAGCCCACCGCACGGGCGCCAGCGCGTGCGCCTGGTTTTTAAACCTGACGGGCGGGGCCCGCCGTCAGTGAGTGGAGAGAGGGGCGAGGGCGAGGGGAGGCTGACAGGCGGGGCCCGCCTGTCATCCTCAACCCTCCGGCAGAGGGTCGGCGAGCTCACCGGCAACGACTCGGGGCACGGCAGGGCGAGCTGAGGGCAGGGATGGATTCAGCGAGGTGTCGCCGATCTGGTGGAGGTGGTGCGGGTCGCCGGAGGGGCCTGGTTCGCCGGCGGTGAGGTCACGTGGCGGAGGAGCTTCAGGTGAAGGTTGCTCCGGTCGATT
The DNA here is from genome assembly GCA_902687465.1 of Secale cereale. Lineage (NCBI taxonomy): Eukaryota > Viridiplantae > Streptophyta > Magnoliopsida > Poales > Poaceae > Secale > Secale cereale. The sequence goes on along the minus strand of LR738710.1, from coordinate 382,906,698 downwards.
CCGGCAGCTGCAGAGAGGGAAAAGAGGGGGAAACGAATCAGTGGAATGTGGTGATGCTAGATCGAGCGAGAGGAGGGGCTGGGACGGCCTGTACCGAGCGAACGACGGTGAGCCGCCGCGGCGGAACTCGAGCTCGATCTCGAGCTCGGGCCTGTCTGGAGTGGGGTGAGTGGAGCAGGGGGGAGATTGAGTGGATGAGGGAGCCGTTGGTGAGGAGAGGAGGAGCTTGGGGGTCCTTTTATAGGCGAACGGCGAGGTGCCGTGGACCTGTGCGCCGGCGAGCCTCTGATCGTTGCCACAGGGCACGGGAGGCGCTGGGGTGGTGTCTGCGGAGTTGCTGGATGAGGTCCAGGGCTGGGGAGAGGAAGTGAGGGAGCGGGGGAAGCTTCCAGAGCCGCGTGCATGTGAGGCCGAGGACTGGAGCTCGCGGGCAGCCGGCGCGCGTGCGAGGGCATCCACAGGAGGAGGGGGACAGTGCCGGGGGGTGTTGCAGAAGCCAAGGCGCATCGAACGGC
>LR738710.1:382867748-382904656 GCA_902687465.1 Secale cereale | reverse complement strand
AGGTCCAGGGCTGGGGAGAGGAAGTGAGGGAGCGGGGGAAGCTTCCAGAGCCGCGTGCATGTGAGGCCGAGGACTGGAGCTCGCGGGCAGCCGGCGCGCGTGCGAGGGCATCCACAGGAGGAGGGGGACAGTGCCGGGGGGTGTTGCAGAAGCCAAGGCGCATCGAACGGCGCGAGGGGGAAGCACGAGGTGGTCGGGGGTGGCTGATTGGAGGATGCTACAGTGCGGGCGTGCACTGTAGCGTGCTCTGGAGCGTGCCAATTGCATGCCAGGGCATGCCGTTGGCTGGCTGGGCGCGTCCACCTTGTCTGGGGGGTCAGGCACGGAGTAAACAAATGAGCTGAGGCCTTGGATGCCTTGGATGTCCAATGGAAGAGGAGGGAGGTTGAGAGAAGGTGAAAACTGGGCTGTCCAGCATGGTAAAATGGGGTTTTTACCCCCCCAATTATGGAGCTCTGGTCATGGGAGAGTTACTGGAGGTAGAAGATGACTAGGTGATGCTGTGGGAAAAAGTTGAATCAAAGGTTAATAGTAAAAGGGGGAAAAACAGTGGTTTTGGTAAAATGACAGAAGGTGTTTGATGATGTTTTGTGCAAGCTAATGACTTCCAATGGCCATGACACTTAACAGGATTGAATGGCATATGGAAATAGGGTGTTTCACCAAGTTTGGGCTCATTTGAAGAAACTTGCCAATGTAACTTTGGTGAACTCTAGAAATCAACAGAAATGGTTTCACCATGTTTGAGTCAAGCTAATCATCTCCCCTTGATGCACCACTTGGTGTAGTGTCATCATTTGGGGTTGTGATCATGCCCACAAAGTTTGAAGCCCCAAGTAAAAAGTTGGTAATGTAAAGTTGTTCAAATTGGAATTTGAACAGAAATGGTTTTGGGGTACTCTGATCAAGTTACCCTTCTCCAAAGCTTGTGCCATTTGGTCTAGATGCCTTATTAGACCATTCTAGCATGTGTACCAAGTTTGAGAGCATTTGGACAAGTTTCGCAATGTAAAGTTGCTCAAACTTCAAATATGGACAGAATGGTTTTGAGGGGTTTTGATGATGTTTTCTTGCTTCCCAAGGCATGGGGTTTGGCAAGATCATCAAATATGTCATATATGACATGATAGAATTTCCCTGGAATTTTTAGAGAATATTTCCTTTGTAAAATTTCAAAAGCTTGAAATATCCAGAAAGGGTTTCTGTGGGATTTGTCCAATATTTTGAACATGACCAAGTGTTGAAACTCTTATATATGGACAATATATGTCCTATGAGTCTCCCTGAATTTTGGCAAATATTTTTGAAATATATAAATAATTTTTCCCTATTAAAGACCATTTCTGGCCTTAAGAAAAGCTTTTAAATAAAATAGGAAAATAACTTTTAAAATTTTACTTTTGTGGTTTATGGGAGTCCTACATCTACTAGGTTTCAAATATACTTTTTGAAATAATTTTCTCACCCTAAATCAAGCACTTGCAGTGCAAAACTCAATTCAGGGGTTTTTCGAATACTAATTTTTGAAAATACATTTTGGCCAAATTAATTTTATAAGAAAATACTATACTGCTATAACCACTTGTTATGATCATTGGGAAGAAGTTTTGGGTAAGGAGATGAAATTTGCAAGAGGGAGTAGTTGACTTTAAAGAGCACTTGAAAAACACAGGGAGAAAAACTTAATTCCGAATAAAAGCCAAATGATGCCAAAAAAATTTGCTGGTCCAAATTCTCATGCTTTATTGATGCAAATGACATGTTACAAAATGCAGGGTGTGACACAACTTGTGACACCCCCGCTTTGACCGTACACTAATCATGCATGCAATGTGTATGACCAAGATGAGGGACTCACTGGAAGATATCACAACACAACTCTAGACACAAATTAAAGATCATACAAGCTTCATATTACAAGCCAGGGGCCTCGAGGGCTCGAATACATAAGATCGATCATAAATGAGTCAGCGGAAGCAACAATATCTTAGTACAAACATAAGTTAATCAAGGTGCCATAAGATGGCTAGCACAAACATGGATACAGATCAAAGAGGCGCAAACCTCCTGTCTGGGATCATCCTAAACTACTCCTGGTCGTCGGCAAACTCCATGTAGTAGTAGGCTCCGGTGGGGTAGTAGTAGTCGTCGGCAATGGCAACTGGCTCCTAGGCTCCACCATCTGGTTGCATCATCCGAGTAGAAAGGAAAAGGGGGGAAAAGGGGGAGCAAAGCAACCATGAGTACTCATCCAAAGTACTCGCAAGCAAGGATCTACACTACATATGCATTGGTATATATGTAAAGGGGTAATATCTGTGGGCTAAACTGTAGAATGCCAGAATATGAGGGGGAAACCTAGGCCTATCGAAGACTACGCTTCTGGCAGCCTCCATCTTGCAGCAGTAGAAGAGAGTAGCTGGAAAGTAACAAGTATCATCGCTTCTTGCTGCCTCCATCTTGCAGAAGTAGAGAAGAGTAGTTGGAAAGTTCACCAAGTAACATCGTATAGAGTAATCCTACCCGGCGATCCTTCCCTCGTCGCTCTGTGGGAAAGCGATCACCGGGTTGTATCTGGCACTTGAAAGGGTGTGTTTTATTAAGTATCCGGTTCTAGTTGTCATGAGGTCGGAATATAACTCCGGGTCGTCCTTTTACCGAGGGACACGGCTATTCGAATAGATAAACTTCCCTGCAGGGGTGCACTACATTACCCAACACGCTCGATCCCTCTGGCCGGACAGACTTTTCTAGGTCATGCCCGGTCTCGGAAGATCAACACGTCGCAGCTCTACCTAGGCACAGCAGAGAGGTCAGCACGCCGGTCTAAATCCTAAACGTGCAGGGGTTTGGGCCCGTCGCCCATTGCACACCGGCACATTGCAAGGGTGGCCGGAAGCAGACCTAGCCTCTCCTAATACCAGAGTAGGCATTCTAGTCCAATTCGGCGCGCGCGGTGTCGAGAAGGCTTCGGCTGATACCACGACGTCGAGTGCCCATAACTGTTCCTGCGTAGTTGGTTAGTACGTATAGGCTAGTGGGAAGACTTAGATCAATATCCAAACTCGTTAATCGTCTTATTATGAAATAACTGCGGACAACGACCAGGGACCAAGCCCACCTGTCTCCTAGGTGGTCTCAACCTGCCCTGCCGCTCCGCCACAAATAATCAAGTGGGGGCCGTCGGGAACCCAGGCCCATCACTACCTGGATGGAACCACCTGTCCCTCTAGCCTCCACTCCGTGAATCACCTGCAAGTACTCTACGAGCCGACCCGACTTTAGTCACAACATGTATCATGTATAATATATATAGTATATACCCGTGATCACCTCTCGAAGTGATCAGGGCCCGATAGTATAGCATGGCAGACGGACAGGAATGTAGGGCCACTGATGGAATACTAGCATCCTATACGAAGCATTTAGGATAGCAGGTAAGGTATAAACAACTGCAGCAACAACGACATGCTATGCAATAGAATAGGAGTTATCGAATCATCAACAATAGCAAACCTAATGCAAGAATAAGAGAGAAGATATTGGGCGATATCTGGTGATCAAGGGGGGTTGGCTTGCCTGGAAGCTCTGCAAACGAAAGGAATCTTCGAAAGCGTAGCCGCAGTCGAACACCGAAGCATCAATGGTCTCAGGGTCTATCACGGTATCGGAGTCTACCAAAAAGAAGCAACAAAGGGAAAAAATAAATAACAGAGTAAACCATAGCATCACAAAGCATGACATGGCAAAACACTATGCTAGGGGTGACCTAACGCAGTAATAGGTGATACCGGCGAAGGGGGGAAAATCCGGGAAAGTATCCTCGGTGTTTCGCGTTTTTGGACAAACGGATCGGAAGGGATTGTTGCATGTTCGCTATGTTAGGGATGTGTGGCAAACGAATGGACTGTGTATTCAGATCCGTCTCGTCGTTCTGAGCAACTTTCATGTACAAAGTATTTTCATCCGAGTTATGGATTAGTTATTATTAATTTTTGAAGTTTTAATACATTTTTAGAATTAACATAGTTAATTTAATTTAGAAAATGCAATTATGATGTCAGCATGATGTCAGGGTGATGTCAGCAGTCAACCAGTCAATTGACTTAGTTAAACTGACGTGTGGGTCCCACTAGCATTGACTGTTAACTAATTAACCAAGTTAATTAGTTTAATTAACAGATTAAATTAATTAATTAATTAATTTAGTTATTGATTATATATTTTTGTTTCTTTTTTCATATTAACGTGCTAGGGCTGGGCCCCGTTTGTCATAGGCCCCGAGGGTCTAGCCGGCGTTGGGATTCGGGCGTAGGGGCACGACCACGAGCGCCCGATGGGGTGAGCCCAGGCGCTGGCCTCGGGCGAGACCAGCGGCGCTGCTGCGGGGGCACGGCAGGAGCCGGTCCGGCTGGCGACGGCGAGGCACGCTGAGCGAGGCAGGGCGCGAGACCGGGCGGCAGTGGCGATGCAGGTGGGTGGAGACGGGAGTGAGGCAGGGCCGAGCGGATAGGCGCGGCCAAGCGCGAGGGCAGCGCTCGGGCGCAGGAGCAGAGGAAGGGGTGTTCGGCTGCAGCACGGCAGCACGGGAGGAGCCGAGTGAGGCCTCGTGCAGCGGGGGCCCGGTGAGCAGGTGGTGGGACGGAGCAGAGGGAGCCGGAGTGGGCGGAGCCGGTGCGGCCCTGGCACAGCCGGGCGCCGTCAACGGCGTGCGGCCGCGGTGAGGGGCGGGCACAGACGACTGTAGCTCGAGGCAAGCAGCCGGGTAGCACAGGCGTGTGCGTGCGGGCTCTGGGCTGCGGGGGCGCGGCCAGAATACTCGACGGTGTCGGGTCTCGCGGCGGGTTGCGGCAATGGCAGCGGGCGAAGTAGATGGGTTTACGAGAGAGGCGGGGCATGGCGAGGCCAGGTGCGCGCGGCAACTAGCCGGAGCAAGCGGGAGGGCCAGCCACACGCGGGCGGGCGCGGGGGCGAAGCCTGGCAAATCGCGAGCGGAGCGCGGCGAGTACGGGGATCGGGCGCAGTGAGCGTGCCCGCAGGGCGCGGTCGTGTGTGCGAGGTCAGATAGGAGAGGGGGAGTGTCGTGTCAAAATGGGCAGATCTCGGGTAGGGGTGCCAAGGCTGTGCGTCTAAGGATCGATGGTAACAAGGGACTAGGGACACGATGTTTACCCAGGTTCGGGCCCTCTCTATCGAGGTAATACCCTACTTCATGTTTGATTGATCTTGATGAATTTAGGGTTACAAGAGTTGATCTACTTCGAGATCGTGATGGCTAAACCCTAGATGTCTGGCCTATGTAATTGTGATTCTACTACCCTCTACACACAAGACCCTCCAGTTTATGTATCCACCGGAGGAAGCCTAGGGTTACAAAGATTACTTGGAAAGGAAGGAATCATTACACCCGCACATCTATCATGCCTTTCTACATACACAGGAGTCCTAACCGGACCCGGGGGGTGTCTGTTTATCTTCATCTTCACGGCCCATCCGTCCGGCCCAGCTTCGATAGACCGGACACTCGTGGACCCCCAAATCCAGGACTCCCTCAGTATCCCCCGAACTTGCCTTCAATGATGAGGTTGTATCTGGCTTCATGTCTTCGGCCTTGCAAGTCAGGTTCTTCTTCGGAACAGATGATAGTTCAGTTCCATATTTATTATTATATCCCACCATTTCCTTACCGTCGTTGCCTTGGCTTCCACGTGTCACACGAATGCGAACCGTCCAGGTATTTTTACAAGTAACCCCTTGACCACGCAAGGAAGGCATCTATTTAAGGAGATTGTATCTTAGATGCCATTCTACACCACACGGAAATCCTTAGAGCTCGCCATAGAAAATTCTCCAAACATGGCCGGCGTTCCCAGCTCTTCCTCACGCCCCCATGGCCCTCAAGCAGGTGATTGGGAAAGCTGCTCGGTATCCCACATCCATCTGAATATACTTCAGACATAGGGATATCTCCCTCCCGCGGACCTAGTCTCCGTTCGGGCTGGATTAACCTCCATCAACGGCGAAGCCTTGGCGGAAAACTTCCCCAATCCTACTAAAGAGGAGCGGGTGTGCTTCATCTCCTTCCTTTTGAGAGGCGTAGGATTTCCTATCCATCCTTTCCTCAGAGGATTCCTGGAGTTTTATGGCCTCCAACTGCACAATCTTACGCCACGCTCCATCCTACATATCGCGGGCTTTGTCACTCTTTGCAAGTTGTTTCTACGCTGTGAGGCTCATTTCGAGCTATAGCGGAAATTCTTTTGCCTCGTCCCCCGCTCCCAAAACGGATCCATATTTGAGGTGGACGGCACCATAGTGTGGTGCATAGCAGGTATAGGTTACCTATCCGGCACTCCGAAGAAGGCTTCCAAAGAGTGGCCCTCGGAATGGTTTTATATTGAAGACATTGTTCTTCCAGACCCAATCCGGCGCGGCCTTCCCGAATTCTCCAGCGCTCCATTGAAGAAACGCTTCAACTCGCATCCCCGAAGCCTCAAGGAAGAAGACAGCGTGGAGGTTAAAAGTCTAGTAAGCAAGATTAGAGTACTTGCCCACTCCGGGCTGTCAATAATCAAAGTAATGGCGATTTCAATAATGCGATGCGTTCAGCCACTTCAATCCAGGGGGTTTCCCATGTGGCATTATAATGGGCAGGACGATGCCTCACGTTGTTTATGCAAAGGTCCGGATAACACTGCCACCTTGGCCGCCATCCTAGCTGGCCTTTACAAAGGGGAGAAGGAAGACTTTCTTCGCTTCAAATGTCGGGAAGGTTTCTCCATGTACAACCCGATTGATTGGGTGAGTTTTTCTTTGATTGCTAGTCTCGCACATTTTCTTTTCTGAGACATGCTAACCGAACTGAATCCGGCTATTTCCAATTGGAGTGGAGGAAGGTGATCGAAGGGGTCCATAACCCCGCTCCACAGCCAGAGGGCCATGTTCGAGACATGGATCCCGGTTTTGAAGAAGATTCAGGCAGATTTATAGAGCTTGCGGATGGAGTCTTCTATCAGGAGAGCCATGATGGCACAGAAGTGGCCATTTTAGCTGGTTACCCTGGCCTTCTTCCCTCCTCCCACGTAAGTACTGATACGTCTCCAACGGATCTATAATTTTTTATTGTTCCATGCTATTATATATTCTGTTTTGGATGTTTAATGGGCTTTATTATACACTTCTATATTATTTTTGGGACTAACCTTCTAACCCAAGGCCCAGTGCAGATTGCTGTTTTTTGCCTATTTCAGGGTTTCGCAGAAAAGGAATATCGAACGGAGTCCAAACGGAATGAAACCTTCGGGAGAGTTATTTTTGGAACGATATCAACATGAAAGACTTGGAGTACACGCGAGGGAACGAAGGAGGCGGCCACGAGGGTCCAGGGCGCGCCCCCTCCCCCTGGGCGCGCCCCCCACCCTCGTGGGCCCCCTCTGGCTCCCCCGATGCCCTCCTTCCTCCTATATATATCCATGTACCCTTAAAACATCGAGGCAACAGAGAAAACCCTAATTCCACCGCTGCAACCTTCTGTTCCCGTGAGATCCCATCTTGGGGCCTGTTCCGGCGCTCCTCCGGAGGGGGGATCTTCCACGGAGTGCTTCTACATCAACACCATAGCATCACCATGAGTTGTGACTAGTTTACCACAAACCTTCGGGTCCATAGTTATTAGCTAGATGGCTTCTTCTCTCTTTTTGGATCTCAATACCAAGTTCTCCTCAGTCTTCGAGGAGATCTACTTGATGTAATCTTTTTGCGGTGTGTTTGTCGAGATCCGATGAATTATGGGTTGATGATCAAGATTATCTACGAGAAATATTTGGTTCTTATCTGAAATCTTTTATGTATGATTATAATATCCTTGCAAGTCTCTTCGAATTATTGTTCTGGTTTGGCCTACTAGATCTATAGTTCTTGCAATGGGAGAAGTGCTTGGCTTTGGGTTCAATCTTGCGGTGTCCTTTCCTAGTGACAGCAGGGGCAGCAAGGCACGTATTGTATTGTTGCCATCGAGGATAAAAAAATGGGTTTTATATCATATTTCTTGAGTTTATCCCTCTACATCATGTCATCTTGCTTAAAGCATTACTCTGTTCTTATGAACTTAATACTCTAGATGCATGCTGGATAGCGGTCAATGTGTGGAGTAATAGTAGTATATGCAGAATCGTTTCGGTCTACTTGTCAAGGACGTGATGCCTATATATAATGATCATGCCTAGATATTCTCATAACTATGCACTTTTCTATCAATTGCTCGACAGTAATTTGTTCACCCGCCGTAGAATTCTGCTATCATGAGAGAAGCCACTAGTGAAACCTATGCCCCCCGGGTCTATTCTGAACATATTAATCTCCAATCTACTTTACTTTGATTTATTTACTTTTTGTTCTTATATCCAAAAATACCAAAAACATTACACTATCCCATCTATCTGATCTCACTTTCGTAAGTGACCGTAAAGGGATTGACAACCCCTTATCGTGTTGGCTGTGAAGTTCTTATTTGTTTGTGCAGGTGCGAGAGAGTCGCGCGTGGTCTCCTACTGGATTGATACCTTGGTTCTCAAAAACTGAGGGAAATACTTACGCTACTGTGCTGCATCACCTTTTCCTCTTCGAGGGAATACAACGCAAGCTCGAGAAGTAGCAAGAAGAATTTCTGGCGCCGTTGCTGGGGAGGCTTATGCAAAAGTCATATACCAAGTACCTATCACAAACCATTATCATTCGCATTACATTTATTTGCCTCTCGTTTTCCTCTCCCCCACTTCACCCTAGCCGTTTTATTTGCCCTTCTTTTTTTCCGTGTGTTTACCGTTCGCTTGCTTGTCACTATGGCTCAGAACAATACCAAATTATGTGACTTTTCCAATACCAACAATAACGATTTTATTAGCAATCTGATTGCTCCTATTACCGATGCTGAATCTTGTGAGATCAATGTTGCTCTCTTGAATCTTGTCATGAAAGATCAATTTTCTGGCCTTCCCAGTGAAGATGTCGCTACCCATCTAAACAACTTTGTTGATTTGTGTGATATGCAAAAGAAGAGGGATACGGATAATGATATTGTTAAATTGAAGCTATTTCCGTTTTCACTTAGAGATCGTGCTAAAACTTGGTTTTCCTCTTTGCCTAGAAATAGTGTTGATTCTTGGAATAAGTGCAAAGATGCCTTTATCTCTAAGTATTTTCCTCCTGCTAAGATTATCTCTCTTAAAAATGATATTATGAATTTTAAGCAACTAGATCATGAGCATGTTGCACAAGCTGGGGAGAGAATGAAATTAATGATACGTAATTGTCCTACACATGGTTTGAACTTATGGATGATTATACAAAATTTTATGCTGGCTTGAATTTTGCTTCTAGAAATCTTTGAGATTCGGCCGCAGGAAGCACTTTCATGGAAACTACCTTAGGAGAAGCTACCAAACTCCCAGATAATATTATGGTTAACTACTCTAAATGGCACACCGAAAGATCTACTAGTAAAAAAGTGCATGCTATTGAAGAGATTAGTGTTTTGAGTGGGAAGATGGATGAACTTATGAAATTATTTGCTACTAAGAGTGCTTCTTCTGATCCTAATGATATGCCTTTATCCACGTTGATTGAAAATAATAATGAATCTTTGGATGTGAATTTTGTTGGTAGGAATAATTTTGGTAACAATGCTTATAGAGGAAACTTTAATCCTATGCCTTTTCCTAGTAATTCCTCTAATAATTATGGTAATTCCTACAATAACTCTTATGAAAATTTTGGTAAGATGCCCTCTGAATTTGAAACTAGTGTTAAGAAGTTTATGATTTCACAAAAGAATTTCAACGCTTTGCTTGAAGAAAATTTGCTTAAGATTGATGAGTTGGCTAGAAGCGTGGATAGAATTACTCTTGATGTTGATTCTTTGAAACTTAGATCTATTGCACACAAGCATGATATCAATGAGTCTCTCAAAGCCATGAGAATTTCCATTGATGAATGCAAATAAAGAACCGCTAGGATGCGTGCTAAAAAAGAGTGCTTTATGAAAGTGTGTTCTTCTAGTTATCATGAAAAAAAAGATGAAGATCTGAAAGTTATTGATGTGTCTCCTATTAGATCCTTGTTTTCTAGTATGAATCTTGATAAAGATGGGACTAGAGATGAGTCTACTTTTGTTAAAAGGCGTCCCAACCATTCGGAGTTTTTAGATCTTGATGCTAAAATTATTAAAAGTGGGATTGAAGATATTAAAACTTTGCATAGTGATGAACCCACTATTTTGGATTTCAAGGGATTCAATTATGATAATTGCTCCTTGATAGATTGCATTTCCTTGTTGCAATCTGTACTAAATTCTCCGCATGCTTATAGTCAAAATAAGGCTTTTACCAAACACATAGTTGATGCTTTGATGCAATCTTATGAAGAAAAATTTGAATTAGAAGTTTCTATCCCTAGAAAGCTTTATGATGAGTGGGAACCTACTATTAAAATTAAAATTAAAGATCATGAATGCTTTGCCTTGTGTGATTTGGGTGCAAGTATTTCTACTATCCCAAAAACTTTGTGTGATTTGTTAGGTTTCCATGAGCTTGATAATTTTTCTTTAAATTTGCATCTTGTGGATTCTACCATTAAGAAACCTATGGGAAGGATTAATGATGTTATTATTGTTGCCAATAAGAATTATGTGCTCGTAGATTTCATTGTTCTTGATGTAGATTGCAATCCTTCATGTCCTATTATTCTTGGTAGACCTTTCCTTAGAACGATTGGTGCAATTATTGATATGAAGGAAGGAAATATTATATTCCAATTTCCGTTAAGGAAAGGCATGGAACACTTTCCTAGAAAGAAAATCAAATTACCACATGAATCTATTATGAGAGCCACTTATGGATTGCCTTCCAAAGATGGCAATACATAGATCTATCCTTGTATCGTGCCTAGCTAGGGGCGTTAAACCATAGCACTTGTTGGGAGGCAACCCATTTCTATTTTATTTGTTTTTTGCTTAAGTTTAGGAATAAATATTGCATCTAGCTTCTGTTTAGATGTGGTTTTGTGTTTTAATTAGTGTTTGTGCCAAGTAGAACCTTTGGGAAGACTTGTGTGAAGTTTATATAACCATGTTGTAAAAATAAGAAACGTTAGCGCTCACGAGATTAGTCACCATATTTTACTAGAGAGTGCTATTTAGTTTATTCTTTTTGCAGATGATTAATAGACAAATTCCTTGCGTTTACCAATTTATTTCAATTTTTTGGAGTTACAGAGGTATTCGAAAGTTACAGATTACTACAAACTGTTCTGTTTTTGACAGATTCCGTTTTTCGTCTGTTGTTTGCTTATTTTGATGCATCTATGAGTAGTATTGGAGGATATGAATCATAGAGAAGTTGGAATACAGTAGGTTTAACACCAATATAAACAAAGAATGAGTTCATTACAGTACCTTTGACTTGTGGTTTGTTTTCTTATACTAACGGAGCTCACGAGATTTTTGGCTAAGTTTTGTGTTGTGAATTTTTCAAGTTTTGAATATGGCTTTGATAGACTATGGAACAAAGAGTGGCAAGAGACTAAGCTTGGGGATGCCCAAGGCACCCCAAGGTAAAATTCAAGGACAACCAAAAGCCTAAGCTTGGGGATGCCCCGGGAAGGCATCCCCTCTTTCGTCTTCATCTATCGGTAACTATACTCGGGACTATATTTTTATTCACCACATGGTACATGTTTTGCTTGGAGCGTCATGTATGATTTGAGTCTTTGCTTTTTAGTTTGCCACAATCATCCTTGCTGGACACACCTTTTGAGAGATATAAATATGGTTTATAATTTGTTAGAATACTCTATGTGCTTCACTTATATCTTTTGAGCTAGATAGTTTTTCTCTAGTGCTTCACTTATATCTTTTAGAGCACGGTGGTGGTTTTATTTTGTAGAAATTGTTGATCTATCATTCTTCACTTATATCCTTTTGAGAGTCTTTTAGAACAGCATGGTAATGTGCTTTGGTTATAAAACTAGTCCTAATATGATAGGCATCCAAGATGAATGTAGTAAAAACTTTCATACAAAGTGCATTGAATATGATGAGAAGTTTGATACTTGATGATTGTTTTGAGATATGAGGATGGTGATATTAGAGTCATGCTAGTGGAGTAATTATGAATTTGAGAAATACTTGTGTTAAAGTTTGTGATTCCTGTAGCATGCACGTATGGTGAACCGCTATGTGACGAAGTTAGAGCATGAGGTATTTATTGAGTGTCATCCTTTGTGTGGAGGTCGGGGGCGCGTACCAACCTCCCCCCTAGGAGTATGCGTTCATTACTTTGTTTTCATGACTCGTAAATTTTTGCAATAAGTATATGAGTTCTTTATGACTAATGTTGAGTCCATGGATTATACGCACTCTCACCCTTCCACCATTGCTAGCCTCTCTTGTACCGCGCAACTCTCGCCGGTACCATACACCCACCATATACCTTCCTCAAAACAGCCACCATACCTACCTATCATGGCATTTCCATAGGCATTCCGAGATATATTGCTATGCAAATTTCCATCGTTCCGTTCATATGACACACTTCATATTGTCATATTGACATGCATGATCTTGTAGTTGACATCGTATTTGTGGCAAGGCCACCATTCACAATTCATTCATACATGTCACTCTTGATTCATTGCACATCCCGGTACACCACCGGAGGCATTCATATAGAGTCATATTTTGTTCTAGCTTCGAGTTGTAATCTTTGAGTTGTAAGTCAATAAAAGTGTGATGATCTTCATTATTAGAGCATTGTCCCATGTGAGGAAAGGCCAAATAAAAAAAAGATGGCCCAAAAAATAGAGAGGGGCTAAAAAAGAGAAAGCCCCTCCAAAAATGAGAGAAAAGAGAGAAGTGACAATGCTACTATCCTTTTCCACACTTGTGCTTCAAAGTAGCACCATGATCTTCATGATAGAGAGTCTCTTGTTTTGTCCCTTTCATATACTAGTGGGAATTTTCATTATTGAACTTGGCTTGTATATTCCAACGATGGGCTTCCTCAAATGCCCTAGGTCTTCATGAGCAGGCAAGTTGGATGGACACCCGCTTAGTTTCTTTTGATGAGCTTTCATACACTTATAGCTCTAGTGCATCTGTTGCATGGCAATCCCTACTCACTCACATTGATATCTATTGATGGGCATCTCCATAGCCCATTGATACGCCTAGTCGATGTGAGACTATCTTCCTCATTTTTGTCTTCTCCACAACCACCACTCTATTCCACCTATAGTGCTATGTCAATGGCTCACGCTCATGTATTGCATGAAAGTTGAAAGGTTTGAAAAAATTTGAGTATGAAAACAATTGCTTGGATGAAACCGGGGTTGTGCATGATATGAATATTTTGTGTGATGAAGAGGGAGCATAGCTAGACTATATGATTTTGTAGGGATAACTTTCTTTGGCCATGTTATTTTCAGAAGACATAATTGCTTTGTTAGTATGCTTGAAGTATTATTATTCTTATGTCAATATAGACTTTTGTCTGGAATCTTTCGGATCTGAACATTCATACCATAATAAAGAAATTACATTAAAAATTATGTTGGTTAGCATTCCATATCAAATTTTTTGTTTTTATCATTTACCTACTCGAGGACGAGCGGGATTTAAGCTTGGGGATGCTTGATACGTTGGTAATTTTTGATTGTTATATATTCATTTTTGGATGTTTAATGGGCTTTATTATACACTTTTATATTATTTTTGGGACAAACCTACTAGCCCAAGGCCCAGTGCAGATTGCTGTTTTTTTGCCTATTTCAGGGTTTCGCAGAAAAGGAATATCAAATGGAGTCCAAACGGAATGAAACCTTCGGGAGAGTTATTTTTGGAATGATATCAACACAGAAGACATGGAGTACACGCTAGGGAACGAAGGAGGCGGCCACGAGGGTCCAGGGCGCGCCCCCTCCCCCTGGGCGCGCCCCCCACCCTCGTGGGGCCCCTCTGGCTCCCCCGATGCCCTCCTTCCTCCTATATATATCCATGTACCTTGAAAATATCGAGGCAACAGAGAAGACCCTAATTCCACCGCCGCAGCCTTCTGTTCCCATGAGATCCCATCTTAGGGCCTATTCTGGAGCTCCGCCGGAGGGGGGATCTTCCACGGAGTGCATCTACATCAACACCATAGCCTCACCATGAGTTGTGAGTAGTTTACCACAGACCTTCGGGTCCATAGTTATTAGCTAGATGGCTTCTTCTCTCTTTTTGGATCTCAATACCAAGTTCTCCTCGGTCTTCGAGGAGATCTATTCGATGTAATCTTTTTGTGGTGTGTTTGTCGAGATCCGATGAATAGTGGGTTTTTGATCAAGATTATCTACGAGAAATACTTGGTTCTTTTTTGAAATCTTTTATGTATGATTATAATATCCTTGCAAGTCTCTTCGAATTATTGGTTTGGTTTGGCCTACTAGATCTATAGTTCTTGCAATGGGAGAAGTGCTTGGCTTTGGGTTCAATCTTGCGGTGTCCTTTCCTAGTGACAGCATGCGCAGCAAGGCACGTATTGTATTGTTGCCATCGAGGATAAAAATATGGGGTTTATTGTTGGGGAACGTAGCATAATTCAAAAAAATTCTACGTCTTCACCAAGATCCAAGTATGGAGACATCTAGCAACGAGTAACTAAGAGTGCATCTACATACCGTTATGAAGATTGCGTGCGGAAGCTTTCAACGAAGCAAGGATGAAGTAGTCGTACTCTTCACGTTCTTCGTCACCGATGATCTAGCGTCGAACGGACGGCACCTCCGCGTTCAACACACGTACGGTGCAGCAACGTCACCTCCTTCTTGATCCAGCAAGGGGGGAGGAGAAGTCGTCAGAGATCCGGCAGCACGACGGCGTGATGACGGATGCAGTGGATATCGCAGCAGGGCTTCACCGGGCTGCCCTGCAAAGGAGTTGGGAGGTGTGACGGGAGGGGGAGAGGTGCCAGGGCTGAGGTGCGGCTGCCCTCTCCCCCCCCCCACATATATATAGGGGGCCAGGGGGGCGCCAGCCCCTTGCAGATCCAATCTGCAAGGGGGGCGGCGGCCAGGGAGGAGTCCCCCTCCCCCAAGGCAAGTGGTGGCCCCCCTTCCCCTTAGGGTTTATCCCTAGGCGCAGGGGAGGTGGGCCTCCCTTGGTGGTGCGCCAGCCCTGAGGGCTGGACACATCCCCTCGCGGCCTAGGGGCCCCACCGGGATTGGTGGCCCCACCCGGTGGACCCCCGGGGCCCCTCCGGTGGTCCCGGGACACTCCCGGTGACCCCCGGAGATCACCCGTTGGCCGAAACTGGACTTCCCATATATCAATCTTTACCTCCGGACTATTCCGGAACTCCTCGTGACGTCCGGGATCTCATCCGGGACTCCGAACAACTTTCGGGTTTCCACGTGCATTAATCTCTACGACCCTAGCGTTACCGAACCTTAAGTGTGTAGACCCTATGGGTTCGGGAGACACGTAGACATGACCGAGACCATTCTCCGGTCAATAACCAACAGCGGGATCTGGATACCCATGTTGGTTCCCACGTGTTCCTCGATGATCTTCATCGGATGAACCACTGTGTCAAGGATTCACTCAATCCCGTATGTTATTCCCTTTGTCCATCGGTACGATACTTGCCCGAGATTCGATCGTCGGTATTCCCAATACCTTGTTCAATCTCGTCATGGCAAGTCTCTTTACTCGATCCGTAATCCATCATCCCGTGACTAACTACTTAGTCACATTGAGCTCATTATGATGATGACTTACCGAGTGGGCCCAGAGGTACCTCTCCGTCATACGGAGTGACAACATCCCAGTCTCGGTTCGTACCAACTCAACAGACACTTTCGAAGATACCCGATGTGTACCTTTATAGCCACCCAGTTACGTTGTGACAGTTGGCACACCCAAAGCACTCCTACGGTATCCGGGAGTTGTACAACCTCATGGTCTAAGGAATAAATACTTGACACTGAAAAGCTTATGCATTACGAACTATACGATCTCGTGTTATGCTCAAGTTTGGGTCTTGTCCATCACATCATTCTCCTAATGATGTGATCCCGTTATCACTGACATCTCATGTCCATGATCAGGAAACCGTGACCATCTGTTGATCAACGAGCTGGTTACTAGAGGCCTACCAGGGACTCATTTTGGTCTATGTATTCACACATGTATCGCTGTTTCCGTACAATACAATTCAAGCATGAATAACAGACAATTATCATGAACAAGGAGATATAATAATAATGCTTTTATTATTGCCTCTAGGGCATATCTCCAACAGTCTCCCACTTGCACTAGAGTCAATAATCTAGTTACATTGTGAT
The DNA here is from genome assembly GCA_902687465.1 of Secale cereale. Classification (NCBI taxonomy): domain Eukaryota; kingdom Viridiplantae; phylum Streptophyta; class Magnoliopsida; order Poales; family Poaceae; genus Secale; species Secale cereale. Next base: position 382,888,279 of record LR738710.1, on the reverse strand, counting down.
GAATCGAACACCCATAGAGTTCTGGTGTTGATCATGTTTTGCTCGTGAAAGAGGTTTAGTCAACGGGTCTGCTACATTCAGATCCGTATGCACTTTACAAATATCTATGTCTCCATCCTGAACATAATTCCGGATGGAGTTGAAACGGCGCTTGATGTGCTTGGTCTTCTTGTGAAACCTGGGCTCCTTGGTAATAGCAATAGCACCAGTGTTGTCACAGAAGAGAGTCATCGGGCTTGACGCGCTTGGAATGACTCCTAGGTCGGTGATGAACTCCTTCATCCAGACTCCTTCTTGTGCTGCTTCAGAAGCAGCTATGTACTCCGCTTCACATGTAGATGCTGCCACCACGCTTTGCTTGCAACTGCACCAGCTGACTGCCCCTCCATTCAAAATATACACGTATCCGGCTTGCGACTTAGAGTCATCCAGATCTGTGTCGAAGCTAGCATCGACGTAACCCTTTACGACGAGCTCTTCGTCACCTCCATACACGAGAAACATATCCTTAGTCCTTTTCAGGTACTTCAGGATGTTCTTGACCGCTGTCCAGTGTTCCGTACCGGGATCACTTTGGTACCTCCCTACCAAACTTATGGCAAGGTTCACATCAGGTCTGGTACACAGCATGGCATACATGATAGAACCTATTGCCGAGGCATAGGGAATCACACTCATCTTTTCTCTATCTTCTGCCGTGGTCGGCGACTGAGCCTTGCTCAATCTCATACCTTGCAAAACAGGCAAGAATCCTTTCTTTGACTGATCCATATTGAACTTCTTCAATATTTTGTCAAGGTATGTACTTTGTGAAAGACCAATGAGGCGTCTTGATCTATCTCTATAGATTTTGATGCCTAATATGTAAGCAGCTTCTCCAAGGTCCTTCATTGAAAAACTTTTATTCAAATAGGCCTTTACATTTTCCAAGAATTCTATATCATTTCCCATCAACAATATGTCATCCACATATAATATGAGAAATGCTACAGAGCTCCCACTCACTTTCTTGTAAATACAGGCTTCTCCATAAGTCTGTATAAAGCCAAACGCTTTGATCACCTCATCAAAGCGAATATTCCAACTCCGAGATGCTTGCACCAGCCCGTAAATCGAGCGCTGGAGCTTGCATACCTTGTTAGCGTTCTCTGGATCGACAAAACCTTCCGGTTGCATCATATACAACTCTTCCTTGAGGAAGCCATTAAGGAATGCTGTTTTGATGTCCATTTGCCATATCTCATAATCATAGAATGCGGCAATAGCTAACATGATTCTGACTGACTTCAGCATCGCTACGGGAGAGAAAGTCTCGTCGTAGTCAATCCCTTGAACTTGTCGATAACCCTTAGCGACAAGCCGAGCTTTATAGATGGTCACATTACCATCCGCGTCTGTCTTCTTCTTAAATATCCATTTATTTTCTATGGCGTGCCTATCATCAGGCAAGTCCACCAAAGTCCATACTTTGTTTTCATACATGGATTCTATCTCGGATTTCATGGCTCCAAGCCATTTATTGGAATCTGGGCCTGCCATCGCTTCTTCATAGTTCGAAGGTTCATCGTTGTCTAACAACATGATTTCCAGTACAGGGTTGCCGTACCACTCTGGTGCGGAACGTACCCTTGTGGACCTTCGAAGTTCAGTAGTAACTTGATCTGTATCTTCATGATCATTATCATTATCTTCCTCCCTTGTCGGTGCAGGCACCTCAGGAACAGTTTCCTGCGTTGCGCTACTTTCCGGTACAGGAGTGGTGACTATCACCTCATCAAGTTCTACTTTCCTCCCACTCACTTCTTTCGAGAGAAACTCTTTCTCCAGAAAGCATCCATTCTTGGCAACAAAGACTTTGCCTTCGGATCTGTGGTAGAAGGTGTACCCAATAGTTTCCTTTGGGTATCCTATGAAGACGCATTTCTCCGATTTGGGTTCGAGCTTTTCAGGTTGAAGTTTCTTGACATAAGCATCGCAACCCCAAACTTTCAGAAACGACAGCTTCGGTTTCTTGCCAAACCAAAGTTCATATGGAGTCGTCTCAACGGATTTTGACGGAGCCCTATTTAAAGTGAATGCGGCAGTCTCTAAAGCATAACCCCAAAAAGATAGCGGTAAATCGGTGAGGGACATCATAGATCGCACCATGTCCAACAGAGTACGATTTCGACGTTCGGACACACCGTTACGTTGAGGTGTTCCGGGCGGTGTCAATTGTGAAACAATTCCACAGCTTCTAAGGTGTGTGCCAAATTCATGACTCAAATATTCACCCCCACGATCCAATCGCAAGAACTTTATTTTTCTGTCACGTTGATTCTCAACCTCATTCTGAAATTCCTTGAACTTTTCAAAAGTCTCAGACTTGTGTTTCATCAAATAGATATACCCGTATCTACTCAAGTCATCCGTGAGGGTGAGAACATAACGGTAGCCTCCGCGAGCCTCAACACTCATTGGACCGCACACATCGGTATGTATGATTTCCAGCAAGTTGGTTGCTCGCTCCATTGTTCCGGAGAACGGAGTCTTGGTCATCTTGCCCAAGAGGCATGGTTCACACGTGTCAAATGATTCATAATCAAGAGACTCTAGAAGTCCATCTGAATGGAGCTTCTTCATACGTTTGACACCAATATGACCAAGGCGGCAATGCCACAAGTATGTGGGACTATCATTATCAACTTTACATCTTTTAGCATCTACACTATGAATATGTGTATCACTACGTTCGAGATTCATCAAAAATAAACCATTGACCAGCGGGGCATGACCATAAAACATATCTCTCAAATAAATAGAACAACCATTATTCTCCTATTTGAAAGAATATCCATCTCGCATAAGACGAGATCCAGAAACAATGTTCATGCTCAAAGCTGGTACTAAATAACAATTATTCAGGTTCAAAATTAATCCCGAGGGTAGATGTAGAGGTAGCGTGCCGACGGCGATCACATCGACCTTGGAACCATTCCCGACGCGCATCGTCACCTCATCCTTCGCCAGTCTCCGTTTATTCCGCAGCTCCTGTTTTGAGTTACAAATGTGAGCAACTGCACCGGTATCGAATACCCAGGAGCTACTACGAGTGCTGGTAAGGTACACATCAATAACATGTATATCATATATACCTTTGACGTTGCCGGCCTTCTTGTCTGCTAAGTATTTGGGGCAGTTCCGCTTCCAGTGACCCGTTCCCTTGCAATAAAAGCACTCTGTTTCAGGCTTGGGTCCATACTTTGGCTTCTTCCCAGCAACAAGCTTGCCAGGCGCGGCAACTTGCTTGCCGTCCTTCTTGAAGTTCTTCTTACCCTTGCCTTTCTTGAACTTAGTGGTTTTATTGACCATCAACACTTGATGTTCTTTCTTGATGTCTACCTCCGCTGATTTCAGCATCGAATACACCTCGGGAATGGACTTCTCCATCCCCTGCATATTGAAGTTCAGCACGAAGCTCTTGAAGCTTGGTGGGAGCGACTGGAGGATTCTGTCAACGACCGCTTCATCTGGGAGATTCATTCCCAGCTGAGACAAGCGGTTGTGCAATCCTGAAATCTTGAGGATGTGCTCACTGACAGAACTGTTCTCCTCCATCTTACAGCTGTAGAATGCGTCGGAGACATCATATCTCTCGACTCGGGCATGAGCTTGGAAAACCATTTTCAGCTCTTCGAACATCTCATATGCTCCATGGTGCTCAAAACGCTTTTGGAGCCCTGATTCTAAACTGTAAAGCATGCCGCACTGAACCAGGGAGTAATCATCACTACGCGACTGCCAGGCATTCAAAACGTCTTGGGTCGCCGGGAGAGCGGGTGCATCACCTAGCGGTGCTTCTAGGACATAAGTTCTCTTGGCAGCTATGAGGATAATCCCCAGGTTACGGACCCAATCCGTATAGTTGCTACCATCGTCTTTCAGCTTGGTTTTCTCTAGGAACGCGTTGAAGTTGAGGGAAACCTGAGCGTGGGCCATTTGATCTACAAGAGATATTGTAAAGAATTTAGACTAAGTTCATGATAATTAAGTTCATCTTAATCAAATTATAATGAACTCCCACTCAGAATGACATCTCTCTAGTCATCTAAGTGATACACGATCCGAATCGAGTAGTCCGTGTCCGATCATCACGTGAGACGGACTAGTCAAAAACGGTGAACATCTTCATGTTGATCGTATCTTCTATACGACTCGTGTTCGACCTTTCGGTCTTCCGTGTTCCGAGGCCATGTCTGTACATGCTAGGCTCGTCAAGTGAACCCTAAGTGTATCGCGTGTGTAAATCTGTCTTACACCCGTTGTATGTGAACGTTAGAACCTATCACACCCGATCATCACGTGGTGCTTCGGAACAACGAGCTTTAGCAACGGTGCACAGTTAGGGGAAACACATTACTTGAAATTTAGTGAGAGATCATCTTATTTACTACCGTCGTTCTAAGTAAACAAGATGCAAAAACATGATAAACATCACATGCAATCAATTATAGTGACATGATATGGCCAATATCATCTTGCTCCTTGGATCTCCATCTTCGGGGCACCATGATCATCTTGTCACCGGCTCGACACCATGATCTTCATCATCATGATCTCCATCATCGTGTCTTGAGGAAGTTGTCACGCCAACTATTACTTCTACTACTATAGCTAACGTTTAGCAACGAAGTAAAGTAATTACATGGCGTTACTCAGTGACACGCAGGTCATACAATAATAAAGACAACTCCTATGGCTCCTGCCGGTTGTCAAGTTCATCGACATGCAAGTCGTGATTCCCTATTACAAAAACATGATCAATCTCATACATCACATATATCATTCATCACATCTTCGTTCTTGGCCATACCACGTCACAAAACACATGCTGCAAAAACAAGTTAGACGTCTCTAATTGTTGTTGCAAGTTTTACGTGGCTTCTATAGGATTTCTAGCAAGAACGTTTCTTACCTACGCCAAAACCACAACGTGATTTGTCAACTTCTATTTACCCTTCATAAGGACCCTTTTCATCGAATCCGATCCGACTAAAGTAGGAGAGACAGACACCCGCCAGCCACCTTATGCATCTAGTGCATGTCTGTCGATGGAACCAGTCTCACGTAAGCGTACGTGTAAGGTCGGTCCGGGCCGCTTCATCCCACAATACCGCCGAATCAAGATTGACTAGTAACGGTAAGAAAGTTGAACAAGATCATACGCCCACAACTGCTTTGTGTTCTACTCGTGCCAAGATGCTACGCATAAAACCTAGGCTCAGATGCCACTGTTGGGGAACGTAGCATAATTCAAAAAATTTCTACGTCTTCACCAAGATCCAAGTATGGAGACATCTAGCAACGAGTAACTAAGAGTGCATCTACATACCGTTATGAAGATTGTGTGCGGAAGCTTTCAACGAAGCAAGGATGAAGTAGTCGTACTCTTCACGTTCTTCGTCACCGATGATCTAGCGCCGAACGGACGGCACCTCCGCGTTCAACACACGTACGGTGCAGCAACGTCACCTCCTTCTTGATCCAGCAAGGGGGGAGGAGAAGTCGTCAGAGATCCGGCAGCACGACGGCGTGATGACGGATGCAGTGGATATCGCAGCAAGGCTTCGCCGGGCTGCCCTGCAAAGGAGTTGGGAGGTGTGACGGGAGGGGGAGAGGCGCCAGGGCTGAGGTGCGGCTGCCCTCTCCCCCCCCCCCACATATATATATATAGGGGGCCAGGGGGGCGCCAGCCCCTTGCATATCCAATCTGCAAGGGGGGGCGGCGGCCAGGGAGGAGTCCCCCTCCCCCAAGGCAAGTGGTGGCCCCCCTTCCCCTTAGGGTTTATCCCTAGGCGCAGGGGAGGTGGGCCTCCCTTGGTGGTGCGCCAGCCCTGAGGGCTGGACACATCCCCTCGCGGCCTAGGGGCCCCACCGGGATGGGTGGCCCCACCCGGTGGACCCCCGGGGCCCCTCCGGTGGTCCCGGGACACTCCCGGTGACCCCCGGAGATCACCCGTTGGCCGAAACTGGACTTCCCATATATCAATCTTTACCTCCGGACTATTCCGGAACTCCTCGTGACGTCCGGGATCTCATCCGGGACTCCAAACAACTTTCGGGTTTCCACGTGCATTAATCTCTACGACCCTAGCGTTACCGAACCTTAAGTGTGTAGACCCTACGGGTTCGGGAGACACGTAGACATGACCGAGACCATTCTCCGGTCAATAACCAACAGCGGGATCTGGATACCCATGTTGGTTCCCACGTGTTCCTCGATGATCTTCATCGGATGAACCACTGTGTCAAGGATTCACTCAATCCCGTATGTTATTCCCTTTGTCCATCGGTACGATACTTGCCCGAGATTCGATCGTCGGTATTCCCAATACCTTGTTCAATCTCGTCATGGCAAGTCTCTTTACTCGATCAGTAATCCATCATCCCGTGACTAACTACTTAGTCACATTGAGCTCATTATGATGATGACTTACCGAGTGGGCCCAGAGGTACCTCTCCGTCATACGGAGTGACAACATCCCAGTCTCGGTTCGTACCAACTCAACAGACACTTTCGAAGATACCCGATGTGTACCTTTATAGCCACCCAGTTACGTTGTGACGGTTGGCACACCCAAAGCACTCCTACGGTATCCGGGAGTTGTACAACCTCATGGTCTAAGGAATAAATACTTGACACTGAAAAGCTTATGCATTACGAACTATACGATCTCGTGTTATGCTCAAGTTTGGGTCTTGTCCATCACATCATTCTCCTAATGATGTGATCCCGTTATCACTGACATCTCATGTCCATGATCAGGAAACCGTGACCATCTGTCGATCAACGAGCTGGTTACTAGAGGCCTACCAGGGACTCATTTTGGTCTATGTATTCACACATGTATCGATGTTTCCGTACAATACAATTCAAGCATGAATAACAGACAATTATCATGAACAAGGAGATATAATAATAATGCTTTTATTATTGCCTCTAGGGCATATCTCCAACATTTATATCATATTGCTTGAGTTTATCCCTCTACATCATGTCATCTTGCTTAAAGCATTACTCTGTTCTTATGAACTTAAAACTCTAGATGCATGCTGGATAGCGGTCGATGTGCGGAGTAATAGTAGTAGATGCAGAACCGTTTCGGTCTACTTCTCACGGACGTGATGCCTATATATAATGATCATGCCTAGATATTCTCATAACTATGCACTTTTATATCAATTGCTCGACGGTAATTTGTTAACCCACCGTAGAATTCTGCTATCATGAGAGAAGCCACTAGTGAAACCTATGGCCCCCGGGTCTATTCTCAACATATTAATCTCCAATCTACTTTACTTTGCTTTATTTACTTTCTGTTCTTATATCCAAAAATACCAAAAACATTACACTATCATATCTATCAGATCTCACTTTTGTAAGTGACCGTAAAGGGATTGACAACCCCTTATCGTGTTGGCTGCGAAGTTCTTATTTGTTTGTGCAGGTGCGAGGGACTCGCGCGTGCTCTCCTACTGGATTGATACCTTGGTTCTCAAAAACCGAGGGAAATACTTATGCTACTATGCTGCATCACCCTTTCCTCTTCGAGGGAATACAACACAAGCTCGAGAAGTAGCAAGTACCCAGGAGACATCTCCTCAAAGAGAGCCTTCCCTTCGTGCCTCACCCACCGCACTACCTCATGCTCCAAAGGGGTGACGCTCGTCTCGTCGTACCGCATCAAGGGCGTCTTCTAGGAAGGCGACGCCTGCGCAGGGCGAGTCTTCGAAATGAAAGAAAACCGGGGACACCATCGAACCCCCTCCTTTATCGAAGAGGTATGATTTTTAACACGCGCTCTGTGGCAAGGCGTGATTGTAATATTTTCCGGTTTGTCTTATTTCAGGAGGAGCATACGCCGGACTGTGTCCGGGGATCCTGCTAGCCACGCACCAACCAATCCGGCACCGGACCCATCCAGAAGGACTAGGGTCGATACAGGCATAACGCCGGATTGTCCTCTCCAAGAGGATTCGGGTAATGTATCTGTTACCAATTCCGAAGTGGAGAGCGCGATGAATCACCGGCGGCGAAAATAGGCCATGCGCGATCCAAATTTTACTGAAGAGGCGTTCAACGCCCTCACCTCTGCGCATGCATATATCTGAGCTCCTCGAGATGGACTTGCCGGAGCCAATCACCTGCTTTCAAAGGATATGCGGGTAAGAACTTTGTGTAGATTTAATAATCATATGCAAGTAGCCTCCGAGACTTGAAGCAGTTAGCTCAACTGATTTAAGGATTGTTATATTTTCATGTACTCAAGGAAAAGAATAACGCATTATCCAAGGAGTTTGAAGAATGTCGGACCAAGCTAACTGTTGTCACCACCGAATTGGAAAATTCGAAGAAATCCAATAAGGGATCTGATCGTAAGAACAATATTATCCATAAAATACGATCCTACGCCAACACTGATTTCTAAATATACATTGTTTTAATTACAGCAGCAGGATCGATAGATCAATTGGAGGAGAAGCTAAGGGCTACTCTAGCAGACAAAAGACATGCCAAAGGGCAAGAAGCCGCTGGTCAACGTGTATTAACATGGACCATTGAGGAGAAGAACAAACTGCTGGATGCAAACATCAAGCAAGCCAAAGAGCTAAAGGACATACGAGCCCAACTATCGGATGCCTTGAAGGAGAATCGGAAGCTAAAAGGCGGCATATTCAGTATGACCTTTAACCTAGCTCTCGTGTAGTCCCTAGATTTAGAGCTTTATAATATTGTTCCTGTAGGTTTGTTATCTGGGTGACCCGAGGGAGAAGTGTCCGAATTTCAAGGCGACTTGCCGCAAGAGCTCTCCAAAGTGCACGAGCGAGCTCGGAAAGCCATGAAGAAAATGGCTAAAGCCTTGTGTCCATCCGATTCTCCTCCAGAAATTATGGAGGAGCTGGTGAATTTATTCAAAGGATCTCGACGCCACTTTGAACTATGGAAGGCATCAACATGTCGAGAAGGTGCACGAGAAGCCTGGGCCATGGTGAAGACACTCTATACCGGACTTGGTCCGAATCATATGGCCTGGGTTGGACCTCGGGGACCAGACAGGCAAGAAATTTCCGTTAGCTTAGTATATGACCAAGTAAGGACGGCCACCAAATTTTCACAATAGGACAGTAAGTTAGACGGCCTTATAGATGGTATAGATGAAGAGTAGGTGTTTGATACCATGTAACAATGTACTTTATCATCAAACTTATCTCCGATCGAACTTGTTAAAAGATTTTCATGGCAGACCTTCCACTTCAACCTCCGAACCCCAAGGGCTGGAGTGTTTCCGAATACTATACATGTGGTAAACACTTAGTATGTTCGGAAACCAGGCAATCCGGTCATTATTGGTTGAACAGACAAGCTGTGTTCGGAGAGTTATGTTATATTACTATTTAACGTAAGAAACATCTTCCAGGGAGAATAGTTCCGTTAAGGGTTCCTTTCCCTGGGTCAGCATGCGTAAGTATGTGTGCCTAGGCTTTGATCCTAAAAAATAGGATTACAGGAAGCCTATCATGTGAGATTGAGTAATTATGTGCCAAAAAGCAATTCGTCATTTTTCCGCCGACCAATGATTCCCTTAAGAACGCTAGCTTTCGGCTTCACCCGTCTGAGATACATGTCCGGATTACCCGGTTGTAACAATCGCAGAGGTGCTCCCTTTACACCCTAGCCGAACAATTGGGAACTTAGGGTATAAACACATGAGCTAGGCAACCCAGCTTGGCAAAAACTTAAGTCATAAAGGTGCATATAATGGCGAAGAGACTATATGAAATAGACGATGTGAGTACTGTAAGCAATAAGCTTGCAATAATGAGATTCGTTATAGAAGCCCCCGGGTATATTGAGGTATATAAATTTGAAAATGTTCACCCCTAACAGTTCGGTTTAGCCGAACACTTTCCGGGAAGGAAAAAGCAAAAAATGAAGAGGAAAAAAGAAAAAACAAGGGAGGAGACCTAAATAGAAAGAGAGATAAAAGGTGCTACCGAACTATCCATAGAATCGCCGGAGCCTGACAGCGTTCCATGGATTCGGCTCAAGGCGATTGTCTGATGCGTTTTCAAGGCAATAGGCTCCTCCAGTGAGTACTTCGTCAATAGTAAAGGGGCCCTCCCATCTTGGTTTGAGCTTATCCTTTTTCTTCTCCGGGAGGCGCAAAACGAGTTCGCCAATATTGTATGTTTTGGCCCGCACTTTTCTGCTTTGGTATCGCCTAGCCTATTGTTGATAGAATGCAGAACAAGCCTAGACGATATGACGCTCCTCTTCAAGGCCGTATAGGTCCTCCTGCCGATCGAGCTCGACCTCCCGCTCTTCATACATATGCACTCGAGGTGAGTCATGAAAAATGTCATAGGGCAAAACAGCCTATGGGTCGTACACCATGAAAAAAGGCGTATATCCGGTTGTCTGGTTAGGTGTGGTCAGCAGCCCCCAGAGTACAGAGTCGAGCTCCTCAACCCAGTGTTTATCTGACTCCCGTAGGGAGCGCACTGGTCGGGGTTTAATGCCGCTCATTATTAAGCCATTGGCCCATTCGACTTGACCATTTGTTTGAGGGTGGTACACGGAGGCGTAATCAAGTTTAATGCCTAACTTGGCGCACCAGTTTTTCACCTCGTCGGCTGTAAAGTTGGAGCCATTATTTGTGATACTACTATGCGGGACATTATAACGGTGTACTACACCGGATATAAAATCTATCACCGGCCCTGCTTCAGCCATTATGACTGGTTTGGCTTCTATCCATTTAGTGAATTTGTCCACCATGACGAGCAAATATTTATTTTTGTGGCTTCCCCCTTTAAGGGGTCCGATCATATCTAGCCCCCAAACCGCAAAGGGCCAAGTAATAGGGATGGTTCTCAGAGCGGTGGGAGGCATATGACTTTGATTTGCGAAAAGCTGGCATCCAACACAATGTTGGACTAGGGCTTGAGCATCTGCTCGGGCAGTTGGCCAGAAGAAACCTGTTTGGAAGGCCTTGCTTACGAGAGCCCGAGTTGTGGCGTGATGGCCACCCACGCCAGCGTGTATTTCGGCTATAAGTTTCCGTCCCTCCTCTTGGGAGATGCACCTTTGGAGAACACCAGTAGTGCTTTTCTTGTATAATTCACCTTCGTGAACTTTATAGGCTTTAGAACACCAAATTATGCGACGGGCCTCATTTTGGTCATCGGGGAGCTCCTTCCTATTAAGGTAGGCGAGGAAGGGTTCAATCCAGGGGGCTATGATAGCCATGATCTCATGAGCCGAAGATGTTATTTCCATATCCGAATCTCCGATGACATATGTATTGAGTTCGGCTGGTGGGGGCGTGTTCGGGCCTGAATTACCGTTCTCCACTCTCGTCATGCCATGTCACTGATGGCTTAAACAGCCTTTCTACAAAGGTGTTAAGCGGGACCGGGTCGCGTTTGGCGCCCATGTGAGCGAGTATATCCGCTGCCTGATTACTGTCCTGAGCTACATGGTGAAATTCCAGCCCCTCAAATCGAGCCGGTATTTTCAATATGGCGTTTCGATAAGCTGCCATCTTTGAATCCTTCACATCAAATTCTCCATTTATCTGAGATATTGTGATGTTTGAGTCTCCGCGCACCTCGAGGTGTTGTATGCCCATGGATACGGCCATGTCGAGGCCATGCAGTAGTGCCTCATATTCGGCCGCATTATTCGAGTCTGTAAACATGATTTTATAGTACGTAGCGGACTGTATTCCATGTGGGAGATATCAAGATGACACCGGCCCCCAATCTGGCTAGCATTTTGGAGCCGTCGAAATACATGGTCCAGTGGGGGTATGCTTCGTACTCTTTAGGGAGTTCAGCCTCAGTCCATTCTGCGACAAAGTCGGCCAACACGTGAGATTTAATAGTCCGGTGTGGTTTGTATGTTATTTCAAACAACAAGAGCTCGATGGCCCATTTGGCTATGCGGCATGTGGCGTCTTTATTGTTAATGATGTCATTGATTGGTACTTCGGATGCCACTGTAATCGAACACTCTTGAAAGTAGTGTCGGAGCTTCCGAGATGCCATGAACACCGCATAGGCAATTTTCTGATAATGGGGGTACCATGACTTGCATGGTGTGAGAACCTCTGATACGTAGTATACTGGTTTTTGGACAGGGAATTTAGGTCCCTCTTCCTCTTGTTCGACGACGAGTACATCACTCACTACCTGGTGAGTGGCTGTGATATAAAGCAGCATTAGCTCGCGAACACTTAGAGCGGCTAGGATTGGGTTGCCCACTAATAGGGTTTTTATCTCTTCCAATCAGGTCGTGGACGCATCCGTCCATTCGAAGTTGTTCGTGCGCCTCAGCAGTCTAGAAAGTGGTAATGCTCTTTCCCCTAGTCTGGAGGTGAAGCGGCTTAAGGCCGCCACGCACCCTGCTAGCTTTTGAACTTGTTTTAGGTCGGTTGGCATGGCCAGCTGTGACAAGGCTCGGATTTTTTCCGGGTTCGCCTCAATTCCTCTATGGGATACGATAAACCCTAACAGCTTTCCAGGCGGAACGCCGAAGACGCATTTTTCCGGATTGAGCCGTATGCCATACGCCCGAAGGTTAACGAATGTGAGACGAAGATCGTCCACCAACGTTTCGACGCGTTTGGTCTTGACGACTACGTCGTCGACGTATGCCTCCACTGTCTTGCCAATTTATTTTTCTAAGCATGTTTGAATCATGCGTTGGTATGTGGCACCAGCGTTTTTAAGCCCGGATGGCATAGTGAAGCAAAAAGGGCCATAATGGGTGATAAACGTCACGGCAGCCTGGTCGGATTCCTTCATTTTTATCTAATGGTATCCGGAGTAAGCATCGAGGAAACATAACGAGTCATGTCCTACGGTTGCATCGATGATTTGGTCAATGCGGGGCAGTGGAAAATGATCCTTAGGGAAAGCCTTGTTTAGGTCCTTAAAATCAACACAAAGGCGCCAGTATTTATCCTTCTTTGGTACCATGACTAAATTGGCTAGCCAATCTGGATGTTTAATTTCCCTTACGAATTCGGCATCCAGTAGCTTGGCCAGCTCTTCCCCCATTGCTTGTCTTTTGGGTTCGGAAAATCGTTGTAGTGACTGCTTGACTGGTTTGAACCCTTTGATGATGTTAAGGCTGTGTTCGGCCAGCCTGCGTGGGATCACAGGCATGTCTGAAGGGTGTCAGGCGAATATGTCCCGGATTTCCCGGAGGAAGACATGCAGGGCGCTGTCTACCGTCGGATCTAGTTGTGCCCCAATGGATGATGTCTTGTTTGGGTCCATCGGATGCACTTGAAATTTGATAATTTCATCTGCTGGCTTGAAGGAGGTAGATTTCGATCATTTATCAAGGACTATGTCATCCTTGTCCACCATGGATCGTAAGGTGGTTCATTCTTCGGCCGTGAAGGCTTGAGATGGTGCCTCTAGGGCAAAGAATGCGGTTTTGTTCTCGACATGGAGTGCTTTGTCCGGATCATTTATTACTGTGATTATTCCATTGGGCCCTGGCATTTCATGTACCCGTAATGGGGTATGGCCTGAAAGTGTGAGAAAGCATCCCGCCCTAGAAGAGCGTGGTATCCACTGTTGAAAGGGATAGTGTGGAAGAGTAGTTCCTCCGACCTGTAGTTCTCGGGTGTACCTACTACGTCGAACTTAATACTTCCCGGACACCGGGCTTCTCGGCTGGGACTAATTCCTATAAAGGTTGTATTACTTTGTTCAATGTGAGATTTATCAACGTGCATTTTTGCAAGCGTGTCCTCATATATGAGGTTGAGTCCGCTGTCGCCGTCCATGAGTACTTTAGTAAGGCGAAAGTTGTCTACTATTGGGTTTAGTACAAGAGCGGCTATGGCTCGGATCAACTGGACTCGCGGTTCATCGCCGGCAGAAAAACTGATTGTCGTGTCGCTCCATGGGCTTCCAGTGCTTATTTGATGAACCTCGGCAAGTTCGCGATGTGCTCTCTTGCGCCGGTTGTTTGAGGAGAATGTCTCAAAGACAGTGAGGACGTCAAAATTGTTCTCCCCTGAAGTTGTGGTAGCGAGGATTGCTTCACCGCTTTTCACTACCTGCCGGAGTACCCAACACGCTCGAAGGCTGTGGGTTGGGATAATGTCCGGGATGGCATGTATTTAGCAAGGCTTATCTAAGAGTTTGTCCAAAATGGACCGGTGTCTTGTAAAAGGTCTATTTTTCTTGCCAATGGGCACATGATCGGATGCCCTGCTAGGGTATGTCCGTTTTACTTTAGCACCATATTGTCCGAATACGGACTGCTCCAGATGTGTATTCAGGGCCTTCCAAGTACTTTCCATAGCGCAGTACATTTGTACTAAATGCGAAAATTCCGTAAAGCACTAAACTCGACAGCCGTTGAGGGAATTCAAGACTCCCTCATCCGTGCAATTGCAGTGAAATATGGGAACCACGTCGTCGTTGCAACAGTCCTTAATCTTGTTTTTAACAAGCAGGAATCTGGCCCAAAAGTGATGAACCGTCTCTTGGGGCTGCTGTCGTACGTACATGAGATCACATATGTCCAGAGGTCCGGAGTTACTTGGAGAGTGTTTACTATGGTGGGTGGGTGTGGATAAATTTGAGTCCCGCCCAATGTAGTATCCGGGGTTCGTACAACCTCCAGTATGGAAGATTCGGGTCCTGCGGGATCTGAGCGTTCTCCGGGCCCGACGTCTGTCCCTGAGCTCGAAAGATGCGAAGTCCCACCCGAAGGAAGGGTGTTCGGCTCAAAGGGTTTGGAGATCCGGATAGCGCCGGTCTCCGTTTCACAGGGGGAAATATCTTCGGCACGTTCCTCGACGGCCCCCACTAGGCGAGTGATCGGGGTGGAATTGTCTTCCTCCTGACCGGATTTAAGCCCGATCTGATCCTCGGGTGATGAAAGCCCCAGGGCGGCGATGCAATCCAGCAGCTCGTTCAAGGATGAGGAATCCGCTGGAGTCGCGTCTTCGGAGTGTTCGGAGCCGAGTAGGAGTGGTACTCGATGACAGCGGGAGGTGCGGTCGGCCTAACGGCCATGCGAGAACATACAGCGAACCCGCCGAGTTGGATGACCTGGCCCAGAGCCAGGTTGTTTCCAAGGGTGATGTCGTTGTTCATGACGAGACGAGCCACCGATCGCTTCTCGCGACTACACACTGGAGCTCACACCCAAGATGCGATTCTATCCCGATCACGTGCAAACCTCGTGATTGGGGCACAACCGCATTTTGGGCGCTTAGCAAGATGGATATCATTACATCGTACCATTACATAAATAGATGGGGATACAACAAGTCATACAACATCCACATGAATACAACACATCATACACAAGACATCCGACTACGGATGAAAACACATGAAAAGCACAACGACATCCATCCTGCTATCCCAGGCTATCGACCAGGAACCTATCCCAAGATCGATGAAGAAGCAGAAGAAAGAACTTCAACACAAGTAAACATCGCTCTCATGTCAAGTCATTGGAAACCTGCACCTGCAACTGTTGTTGAAGTATCTGTGAGCCACGAGGACTCAGCAATCCCATAACCATGGGTATCAAGACTAGCAAAGCTTAATGGGTATGGAAAGGTTAAGTGGTGAGGTTGCAGCAGTGGCTAAGCATGATATGGTGGCTAACTTGTGAGCACAAGAATAAGATGAGCATCTACGCAAATGGTCGAAAACTAGTAATGATCACTAAGTGATCCTGAACAACCTATGAGTCAAACATAACCCCACCGTGTTCTCTTCTCAAAATGAAAAGAGACGGTCACGGTTACTCACGCGGTTGGTGTATTTTATTTCGGATCCTCTGTCAAGTTTTCTACAACCGGACAATAACAAATTCCAATCTGCCACATAACCGCAGGCACGACTTTCGAAAGATCATAACCCTGCAGAGGTGTCCCAACTTAGCCCATCACAAGCTCTCACGATCAGCAGAGGTACAAACCCCTTATCTTAGGGAAGACCCGATCAAACTCAGAATCCCGGTGCACAAGACAATTCGACAATGGTAAAACAAGTCCGGCAAGACCTCCCAGCATGCTGACACCCTGATAGTAGCCGCGTGTATCTCGTCTCAGGCCATGTCCGAATTGTCCAAACTTCCGGTAGGCCAAACCAAAGTTGCCCCTGGTGGCCACCGGCGGTTGACAGGTTTGGACCAACACTCATAAGGAGCACTGGCCCGGGTTGTAAATTAAGTCCTCGGGGTCTGAAAAGTCCCTATGCAAGTTATTTAGTTATGACAAATGTTAAAACCAATATTGGGCCTTGCTGGAGGAGTTTTATTCAAAGCGGACTGTAACGCCCCGGACACACCCGCCGGTGGTCGTTACTCCTGGCGGGATCTAGACTGGCCTCACATATCAATACTAGTCTTTTCTGCGCACTTTGTCCTCACTCGTGCGCACCCGGGAGCATCTTCCCGGTCGGTCACCCATCCTGAAACTACTCCAAGCTGAGCACGCTTAACTTTGGAGTTCTATCCGAATGGGCTCCCGGAAAAGAAGGAATTCCTTATTGATATGAGTAGTCTATCATCCCTAATAAGCCTGGCCATCACATACACCCTCACTCAGAGGAACCGGCGTCCTCGTCGGGCCACATGAACGTTCCCTCTTGGCACAACCGTCTGTGCTTCCAGGACAACACATGTGCCATGCCGTGTGCCACGACGGGTCACAAACGTCATGCACAACATGACTGCAAACTGTCCGCAAACATCCGTGTAACCGCGATGGTCGGCTCTGATACCAACTTGTAACGCCCCGGACACACCCGCCGGTGGTCGTTACTCCTGGCGGGATCTAGACTGGCCTCACATATCAATACTAGTCTTTTCTGCGCACTTTGTCCTCACTCGTGCGCACCCGGGAGCAACTTCCCGGTCGGTCACCCATCCTGAAACTACTCCAAGCTGAGCACGCTTAACTTTGGAGTTCTATCCGAATGGGCTCCCGGAAAAGAAGGAATTCCTTATTGATATGAGTAGTCTACCATCCCTAATAAGCCTGGCCATCACACGGACTGTCAAGCGGGTCCCATAACCCCCAACCGTGTTAGGGACGTGAACTCAAGGAACATAACACCGGTATATCGGTTCTTAAGGCGGCATGAGTGGAACAAAACACCAAGAAAAAGGCCAAGCCTTCCACCCATTGCCAAGTATATAGGTGCATTAACTATAGCAATAGATATTGTGATATTCCAAAAACCAAGATCCGACATGGAGCAATCTTCATCTTCACCTACAACTAACAACGCTATAGGTGGGGCTGAGCAAGCGGTAACATAGACATACAACTGCTTGTTGGGATGGTGTCAAATGTTAGAGGTTTTATGGCAACAATGAGAGGCTGACAACAATAGATATGCAGTGCGACATATAGCAATAACATCGAGACAACTACCATGGCAATGATAGTAATGAGATCCAAGGTGACGGTCATCTTGGCAGAGATCCCGCGAGGAAGGAAAACGAGCCGATGAAGAAGATGAAGCCACGTAGATGAACCAATTGTAGATGAACGAATCCTCACGATCGCAACGAAACAGGAACTACCGAGAAGAAGCAAACAACATGGTAAACACACAACACATAAATAAGAAAAATGCTCAAGCAAGAATGATGCATGACAAGGCTACATGATGCAAAACATGGAAAGAGATGAAGCACACAAGATCAACACACAAGGCAAGCTTAAATGAGGCCAGAAACAACTAATAACAATTCCGGTAAGTCCTCATATGCAAATTTCGAAATTGGTCCAGATCTGAACAAACCTTATGTTAAAGCTGTTAAACAGCAAGTTAACATGCACCATGATGATCTACATGAAAATCTAGTCAGGTTACATATAAAGTTCATTTAATTCGGAGCTACGGCCTAGAAGATATGAGCAAAACAAGTTAAGCATGGGCAAGATGCAAGATGCATTCAAATATCAGGCAAACACACTCCAAACATGTATACAACATGACATGATGCATCTACATGCAAAAAAAAAAGCAAGTTTCATATAGAGCACGCTTGAAATGGAGCAACGGTTCAACACATACACATGAAACAAGATATAACAACAATCTATTCCAAAACAGCAACTAGGCACTTTGCAATCATCAAAACAACATGTTAAAGGAATATTTCATGGCATCAAAGGGCATGGCAAGCATGTACATGTCAAGAACTACAAAGGTGATCACTGGGCTACTGCCAAATACCACTAGAACATGCTCAAAACATCATGGCAAGATTGCAAATGATAACAGTTTCACAGACTTAATGAAATAAACTGAACATGGCAGCAACAACGACAAGTAGGCTCAAAGCATATCATGGAATGTGAATATCACCAATAGCAAGAAGACATGTTTATGCAGCTACTCATGGCAAGAACGTGGTCATAGGATGCATAGAACACTAGGTATTCACATGGCAAAACTGAACTTACTGGTAAGAGGCTGACAGAAACATTATATAGAAATTTGAGAGCAAGAAAGAGACATGCTACATCAATCTATAATTTCAAACAAGGACATGGATGGATAGAGCATAACATGGAATTCAAGACATGCCCATTGGACATTCCAAAACATCCATCAATATGACTGTAGCATCATGCAAACATGGCATCATGATATAACAGTTTAAGACTTGGCAGTTTTCAACAAGTCTCGGAAATCAGCAAACAGCGAGTACGTCACTTTGCAAGCTTGTTCCACTCACCACAAAGCATATCATGAAAAGTGGATTGCACCACACCAAAGATGACATGACATAGCTCCTAAAACATGTTGACATGATACTCAAACAAAAATCAAACAAAAAGATATGAAAAAGAGAAATCAACAAGTTATATCAAGTTTCAGCAGTTAACAGCAATTTGCCCTTTTGCAACAGAGATTAACATGGCAAGATGCAATCTAACATGCATGCAAAGCACACCATCATCTAGAGCACAGGGAGACGAACATTTTGACATAGCATATGCTCATTTTGGATCTACTTGCACAAAGTTACAAGCAGTCAAAGAATGCAACATAATAAGACATTTTGGGGACTTAGTCATTTCAGGAAAAAAACGAGTGAGCGCTATATAGTATTCTTCGCACCGGGCAGGGCTTAGGTAGTGGCTCGCCAAATGGTCTCGGCCCAGGTTGTTGAGGAGGAGGAGGCCGGCTGGGCGCGTCGGGCCTGGCTGGGCTGTGACGCCCCAAGACCGACGCTCCAGAAGACTTCCGTATATTCCGTTGTCATCGTGTGTTTTATTTATTTTTTGTTGCATTTCATCATCGCATCATCCGCATTGCATCTGCATGTTTTCATAAAACTCGTAGGCGTTCGTAGTTGCCGCTTCTCTCTGTCTTTGTTGACCTGTTGTCAGACCGCTAGTCCTTGTTGACCTTCTCTCAGACCAACCGGACCGCTCTCTTCTCTTTTTCTGCGAGACCAACAAAACCCCCCTACCTTTGTCGACCTCTCTCACATCCCTCGTGCGCGTCCAAAACTTCCCCGAACCCGACCCGGGTTTTCGTTACCGTTGGGTCCGGATCATCTCCAAACATCCCTAAAACATCTCCGATTTCTTACTTGGACTCCGTAGCATATTTATTCTCGATCGTCCGATTTAATCGGAGGGTCCAAAAAAAGTTGTGCCCCTACCTACTTAAACAGACCACCTACATAGCTAACCTAAAACCTAGGGACCTTGTCCCATCCATCCTCCTGCCGCCGCCACCTACCTGCCTTTTCTCTCGGGATCCATCCCTCCCCAACCACCGCTCGCCACCAACGCCTCCAGAAATACGTCGTGCTCCATCTCTCCTGCTCGAGCACCCAATGCCCCGCGAGCCTCCCTGCTCGTTCTTCGCGCACCCGGCCTCTCCCTCGCCTAACGCCCGCACCAAGCTGCCTCCCTGCTCCTCTGATCCAGGAGCGCGCCCCCGCCGCTTCGACCTCCAGCGACCATCAGGTCATCGCCCCCGTCTGTGCCTCTTCCTCCTTCACGCGCTCTCCTCTCCCTCTCACATCACTCCCTCTGTCTTTTGTCTACAGGAGGAGCCCCATCCGCGCCATGGATCCCTACCTCACCGGATCCAAGGTGGATCCATCTGTCCCTGCCGTTTCCCGTGACCCGGATCCGCCGCCGCCTGCCGTTTCTGGCCTCCGATTCGCGCCGCCTGCAGTCGAGGCCCGCCTCCGCGCCCTGATTCTCGTTCTATCCAGGAACGAGCGACTGCGCCCGTTGACTCCGCCCGTTCGCAGCGCTTTCGGCCAAGCCCCCAAGTCCCGCCGCCAGAGCTTCTGTTCATTCCGCCGCTCGCCGGAATCCCGCTCGTCCCCGCCATCGACGCTGGCTGCGTCCCACTCGATCCCCTGCTTCCGGGTGTTGGCGAGGACAAGCGCCTGGTTGTGCGTGTTGACAGCGCCTTCGCCGCTCGATCCCCTGGCTCGCCTCGATCTAGAGCCGGCC